>CAUYLG010010915.1:0-36375 GCA_963573385.1 Cacajao melanocephalus | reverse complement strand
ATCCTCCTGCCTTGGCCTCCCAAGGTGCTGGGATGACAGGTGTGAGCCACCAGCCCACACTGGGCTGTGACCTCGAATGGGGAAAAATCCAACCTTTGTTCTCAAATGGCCTCCGATGTGCCCGCATTCCTCTAAGTCATTCCAGTGTGGATTTAAGAGAGAAGGCACAGCTGTCGTTGCCCAGCCTGTGACTTTGTCACCAACAGAAATCACAGGTACGGAGATACTGGGGTGGATACTGCAGCACACCGCTGGTTGAAGCGGTTAGCTCTCCCACTGCTAGATCTTATTTAATGAGTTTTGAAAACTCCTATGTTCCTTTTCCTGCCATTGTGCATGGAATTGTTTTCTTACTTAAATTGTCCATTGCAAGTGTGTAACATATAATTGAGTTTTTGGCTTGTTTTGTTTTGTTGAGACCGGGCCCGGCATACATTGTTATGTCTATCAAAAGTTGGCACAGTGGACAGGTGTGGTGGCTCACACCTGTAATCCCAGCGCTTTGGGAGGCCAAGGTGGGAGGATCACCTGAGGTCAGGGGTTTGAGACCAGCCTGGCCAACAATGTGTAACGGTGTGTCCACTAAAAATACAAAGACTGGGCCAGGCATGGTGGCTCAGGCCTGTAATTCCAGCACTTTGGGTGGCCAAGGTAGGGGGATCACTTGAGGTTGGGAGTTTGAGACAAACCTGGTCAGCATGGTGAAATCCCGTCTCTAAAAAAATTAAAAAGAAAAAGAAACATTAGCTGGGCGTAGTGGTGTTCAACTATAGTCCCAGCTACTTAGGAGGCTGAGGCAGGAGAATCACTTCAATCCAGGAGGCAGAGGTTGCAGTGAGCCGAGATCGTGCCACTGCACTCCCGGCTGGCAACAGAGCCAGACTCTGTCTCAAAAAAATAAAAATAAAAATAAATTAACTGTCTTGGCTGGGTCCTATGGGATGGCTCACGCCTACGCTCCCAGCAGTGTGGGAGGCAGAGGTGGGAGGATCACCTGAGCCCAGGAGTTTGAGACCAGCCTGAGCAACATAGTAAGACCAGTCTCTACCAAAAAAAAAAAAAAAAAAATTACCCAAGTTGGTGTGCGCCTGTATTTCCAGCTACCTGGGAGGCTGAGATGGGAATATTGCTTGAGCCCAGGAGGTCCAGGATCGAGTGAGCTGTGATCACACCGCTGCAGTAAGCCTGGACGACAGAATGAGACCTTGTCTCAAAATAAAACAAAACAAAAAAGAACTCTCGTAACTGAGTAAGAAAAGTCCGCCCAGTTCACAGCCTTGTGTAACGTCTCACCCCTTGAGTGTGGGCTGTAGCTGGTGACGCACTTCTGACACAGTGAGAGACGGGGTGTCCCTTTTTTTTTTTGAGATGGAGTCTTGTTCTGTCGCCCAGACTGGAGTGCAGTGGTGTGATCTCACTCACTGCAACCTCCGCCTCCTGGGTTCAAGCGATTCACCACGCTCAGCTAATTTCTGTATTTTTAGTAGAGACGGGGTTTCGCCACGTTGGCCAAGCTGGTCTTGAACTCCTGACCTCAGGCGATCCCCCAGCCTCGGCCTCCCAAAGTGCTGGGATTACAGGCGTGAGCCACTGCGCCTGGCCGGGGTGTCACTTTTATGATCTGGTCACCAAAGACTGCAGCTGCTGCTGCCCCTCTGCCTCCTAGGAGAAGCAGCTGGTCTGATGTGAGCAGCCTGTGGAGAGACCCCCATGACAAGGAACTGATGTTTCTGGCCAAAAGCAACCTAGGTGGGCTCAGAATTGGATCCACAGGAGGCTGAGGCAGGAGGATTGCTGGAGCCCAGGAGGTTGAGGCTGCAGTGAATCGTGATTGTGCCACTGCACTCCAGGCTGGACAGCAGAGTGAGACCCTGTCTCTTAAAAAAAACAAACTAACAAACAAAAGTGGGCCTTGGGCAGTGGCTCACACCTATAATCGCAGCACCTAGGGAGGCCAAGGTGGGTGAATCAGAAGTTTGAGAGCAGCTTACTCAACGTGGCGAAACCCCCTTTCTACCAAAATGACAGAAATTATCCAGGTGTGGTATGGTGCACCTTTAGTCCCAGCTACTCGGGAGGCAGGGGCGCTAGAATCGTTTGAAGTTGGGAAGCAGAGGGAACAGTGAGCTGACACTGTGCAACTGCACTCCAGGCTGAGCAACACAGCAAGACCCTCTCTGAAAAAAGAACCAAAAAATCAAGTGCATCCTCCCCCAGTAAAGCCTTAGGATCACCTCAGCGTGGCTGACACCTTGACCCCAGCCTGTGAGAGCCTGAGTCAGAGGCACCCTACTAAGTCCCATCCGGCCTCCTGTCCACAGAATCTGAGATGATGAATGTGTGCTGCTTACATTACAAAGCTGTGGGCTATTTGTTATGCAGCATAGATGACTAATACAAACACCAGCTGGGGAGGTGCAGAGTGGCCTCACCTGGAGCCAGAGCTGGGCTCCAGAGTTCCATGGGGCCATACTGCCCCTCAGAGGCCAGCGCTGGAACTGCATCTGGGTCTCACTGCCAGACTCTGAGCAAAGGCTCCCTCCATCCAAAGCGTGGGCTGTTTCTCTGCTTTCACTCTTGGGGTGCTGCCACTCTGAGGCCTCCAGAGCCTGACTGAGGATAAGGTGGAATGAAGAATCAGGGCTGAGCAGAGCCGGGAATTTCTGGAACATTCCTATGGATGTGCAAGATGGTCCTGGTAGAAGGTGCTCAAGAAGACACCTGCAGAGTGGGACAGGCGGTGCATGAGGATCTGTCCCACCCTGCTGCTGTTACACCCATGGAGGGAGGGCACTGCCCTGCACAGAGGTCTCCCACCTGTTTTTTTTTTTTTTACATCTTTGTTTTTTTTATTGTTTTGAGATAAAGTTTCCCTCTGGTTGCCCAGGCTGGAGTGCAGTGGTACAATCTCAGCTCACTGCAGCCTGTGCCTCCCAGGTACAAGTGATGCTCCTGCCTCAGCCTCCCGAGTAGCTGAGACTACAGGTGCACACCACCACACCTGGCTAATCTTTGTATTTTTACTGGACACAGGGTTTTGCCCGGTTGTTCAGGCTGGTCTCGAACTCCTGAGCTCCGGTGATCCACCCGCCTTGGCCTCCCAAAGTGTTGAGATTACAGGCGTGAGCCACCACTCCCGGCCTAAACGGTACCACCTTTTGATAGACTCAGCAATTTCTGTCACGTGTAACGGGGGTGGCTTTTATTTAAGGGCAGATTTCAGGCTTCAACACTTTATTCCCCGTGTCCCGTGAGCCAGAAGCCAGGGTGCCTAAATGATCTTTATTTATTATTTATTGAGATAGAATCTCGCTCTGTCGCCCAGGCTGGAGCACGGTGGTGTGATCTCAGCTCACAGCAACCTTCGCCTCCCCAGTTCAAGCAATTTTCCTGCTTCAGCCTCCCAAGTAGCTAGGATTACAGGTACGTGCCACCACGCCCAGCTAATTTTCTGTATTTTTAGTAGAGATGGGGTTTCACTGTGTTGGCCACGTTGGTCTCAATCTGCTGACCTCATGATCTGCCAGCTTCAGCCTCCCAAAAGTTCTGGGATTATAGGTGTGAGCCACCGTGTCTGGCCGTGATGTTTATTTCTAGATATATTATTGTTATAAATGTCTAACTTTATTCCACTGTGGTCAGAGAAGACATTCTCTTTGGGAGGCCAACGTGGGTGATTACCTGAGGTCAGGAGTTTTGAGAGCAGCCTGGCCAACCTAGTGAAACCCCGTCTCTACTGGAAATACAACAATTAGCCAGGCATGGTTGCGGGCACCTGTAGTCCCAGCTACTCAGGAGGCGGAGGCAGGGGAATGGCTTGAACCATGGAGGCGGAGGTTGCCGTGAGCCAAGATTGAGCCATTGCACTCCAGCCTGGGTGACAAGGGCAAAACTCTGTCTCAAAATAAACAAATAGGCCGGGCACAGTGGCTCCTGCCTGTGACCCCAGAATTTGGGGAGGCCAAGGCGGGTGGATCATGAGGTCAAGAGATAGAGATCATCCTGGCCAACAAGGTGAAATCCCATCTCTACTAAAAATACAAAAATTAGGCCGGGCGAGGTGGCTCACGCCTGTAATGCAAGCACTTTGGAGGCCAAGGCGGGCGGATCACCTGAGGTCGGGAGTTCAAGACCAGCCCGACCAACATGGTGAAACCCTGTCTTTGAAAAAATAAATAAATAAATAAAATACAAAAATTAGCTGGGCATGGTGGCGGGCGCCTGTAATCCCAGCTACTCTAGAGGCTGGGACAGGAGAATTGCTTGAACCCGGGAGACGGAGCTTGCAGTGAGCTGAGATCGCGCCACTGCACTCCAGCCTTGTGACAGAGCTCAACTCGGTCTGTAAATCAATCAATCAATCAATCGAGGAGAACACAGTCTCTGCCACTTAAAGTACTTTCAATTAATTGAGCCTTGGTTTATGGCACAGCATGTGAGGTGTATTGCGGAACTAATTGTGTTCACGTATTCACTTTAAAAAAAATGTTTATTCTGGTTCAGCTCAGTGGCTCGTGCTTGTAGTCCCAGCACTTTGAGAGGCCGAGGCAGGCGCATCCCTTGAGGTCAGGAGTTGGAGACCAGCGTGGACACCATGGCAAAACCCCATCTCTACAAAAAACTCTTTTAGATTCGGTGGTGTGAGGGTACGCACCTGAACCCCATTACAAGCCATGAAGCTGTTGTCGGTCCTTCTGGCCTCCCCCGGTGCTGGGATTACAGGCGTGAGCGGCTGCACCTGGCCCTGGGCCCCATCGTTTCTAACAGGAAGTTATATTCTGTGGGGAATACAGTGTTTGCCCCTGAATGGAAGCCACCCCTTAATACACAGGACAGAAATTGTTCTGTGAAAAGATGGCACAATTGCTGGGTGTGGTGGCTCATGCCTGTATCCCAGCACTTTGGGAGGCCAAGGTGGGTGGATCACCTGCGGTCAGGAGTTTGAGATGAGCCTGGCCAACATGGCGAAACACCTTCTCTGCTAAACATACAAAAATATGCCAGGCGTGGTGGCTGGCACCTGTAATCCCAGCTACTCGGGAGGCCGAGGCAGGAAAATCGTTTGAACCCAGGAGGCGGAGGCTGCAGTGAGCCGAGATTTCACCACTGCACTCTAGCCTGGGCGACAGAGCAAGACCCTGTTTCAAATAAAGGCTGGGCACAGTGGCTCACGCTTGTAATCCCAGCACTATGGGAGGCCCAGGCAGGTCAATCACGAGATCAGGAGATGGAGACTATCCTGGCCAACACCATGAAACCAAATCTCTACTAAAGATACAAAAATTTAGCCGGATGTGGTGGCATGCACCTGTAGTCCAACTACTTGGGAGGCTGAGACAGGAGAATGGTTTGTACCCGGGAGGTGGAGGTTGCAGGGAGCTGAGATTGTGCCACTGCACTCCAGCCTGGCAACAGAGCAAGACTCCATGTCTTTTATTTATTTATTTTTATTTTTTTACAAAGATGGGGTTTCACCATGATGGCCAGGCTGGTCTTGAACTCCTGACCTCAGGTGATCCACCCACTTCGGCCTCCCAAAGTGCTAAGATGACACGCATGAGCCACCACGCCCAGCCTCAAGACTCTGTCTCAAAAAAAAAAAAAGAATTTTGGGCATTTCCTCACCACATATTTTTTTCTGTCTCAATTTCTCTTTCCTGTCCTCTCGGAGTTCCTCGTGTGCACCCGCTAGATCTCCTTCACCTCTGCTGAGCTCACTGTGGGAGGATCCCGGAAGGGTGGGCTCCCTCTAAAAGGAAGGGCGCAGCACTTCCTTTCCTTCACAGTGTGCCAGCACAGGCACACTGCTGAGGGATGCCTAGGGGAGCCCTCAAAGCAGAGAGCAACTCTTGGGCCCCCTGCCCTGGCAGCCATCTCTCTGTCACCTTTTGCCCCACCCCTTGGAAGGGACAAGGACACTTGCTGTGGCTGCACGCTGCGATGCTGCTGGACTCATTCCAGGCTCCCTGCAGGCTGAGCGCTGTGCGGTCACCACCCATGCCCTTCATCCTCCAGCTCACTCGCACCCACACCCAGGACAGGCGTTCAGACAAAAGGGGATAAATAAGAACCATTCCATGGTGTGGTGGTGTTGGCCCGTCATTGCAGCCACCTGGGAGACTGAGGCAGGAGGATCCTTTGAGCCCAGGAGGTCAACACGGCAGTGAGCTGTGATGGTTCCACTGCACTCCAGCGTGGGTGACAGAGCAAGACCCTGTCTCAATTTGGAAAAAAGGAAAAAAAAGGAGTCCAGGCTCGGTGACTCACCGCTGTAATCCCAGCAATTTGGGAGGCCAAGGTGGTCAGATCAAGACCAGCCTGACCAACATGGAGAAACCCCGACTCGGCAAAAAATACAAAATTAGCTGGGCGTGGTGGCGCATGCCTGTAATCCTAGGTACTTGGGAGGCGATTGCCGGAGAATCACTTGAACCCGGGAGGCAAAGGTTGCAGTGAGCCTAGAGCCGCCATCGTGCCATTGGACTCCAGCCTTGGGACCCAGTGAGACTCTGTCTCAAAAAAAAAAAAACAAACCCATATACTGCCATGTGTTGAATCTAAAACAACAACAAAAAACCTAACCTTCATTAAAAATTCGAAGAGTAAGTACTTCCTGCTGTTTTGGTTGGAAAATGACCTTTGCGTTTATTTATTTATTTGTTTGTTAATCGAGACAGAGTCTTCTCTGTCGCCCAGGTTAGAGTGCAGTGAGACAATCTTGGCCCACTGTAACCTCCGCCTCCTGGGTTCAAGCGATTCTCGTGCCGCAGCCTCTCCAGCAGCTGGGATTACAGGTGTGCACTGTGCCTGGCCAATTTTGATTTTTTTTTGAGATGGAGTCTCTCCCTGTTGCTGGGGCTGGAGCACAGTGGCACAATCTCAGTTCACTGCAACCTCCGCCTCCCGGGTTCAATCGATTCTCTTGCCTCAGCCTCCTGAGTAGCTGGGATTACAGGCATCCGCCACCGTGCCTGGCTAATTTTTTTGTACCTTTAAGTAGAGATGAGGTTTCACCATGTTGGCCAGGCTGGTCTTGAACTCCTGACCTCGTGATCCGCCCACCTTGGCCTCCCGAAGTGCTGGGATGACAGGCGTGAGACACCTTGCCTGGACGATTTATTTTATTTATTTGTTTATTTTTGAGATGGGGTCTCAGTCACGCAGGCTGGAGTGCAGTGGGGCAATCTTGGCTCACTGCAGCCACAATCTCCTGGGCTCAAGGGATCTTCCTGCCTCAGGCTCTGGATTAGCTGGGGCTACCTGAAGTAACTGGAAGTACAGACACATGCCACCATGCCTGGCTAAATTTTTTTTTCTTTTAGAGACTGGGTTTCACCATGTTGCCCAGGCTGGGAAAATGACCTTTTTTTTATAAAAGAATAATGGGTGGTAGTTGAGCCTAACAAAACCCCCAAATCTCTGGGAAAACAATTTCTGTCTGTGAAACTCTGATGCCTGGGCACCTCTGGTGTGTTCATGCTGACAGGCTGGGGCACTGGGTCAGAAAGACGGGGTTACCATCTGCACCCCTCCTGCCTGACTACAGAGAGAGAGAGACCCATCTCCTGCACTCAGGACACTCGGGGCGGAGTGGAGAGACAGGGGACCCTGTGTTGACCAGGTGGCCGTGAACAGACAGAGGGAAACTCTTTCAACCCGCAGAACCTGGGACATCTCCACAGGGGAGAGGGGCCCTCACAGGGCTGCGCACAGGAATCATTTGGGGCTGGTGTGAAGGGTGGTTATTTGGAGAAAATTGGATTACAGCTTTTTTTGCTTTTATTTAATGTTTGATTTTTTATCCAGGGCAACTGTAATAACGCTTACTGCTGCTGGGGAAGAGCACAGTGATTCTGGGAAAACTGCTCCCACACGCAGCAAGCCTCCCCTCTGGACAGGCTGCAGGCAGCCGGAGTCCACGCTCACCCAGGCTCACTAGAGGGGGACCTGGGGAGGGGCTGGAGGGTCTTCCTGTTTGTTTGGAAATAGAATGTGTCCATGTTATCCAGTAACTGAATTTTTCCACTTTACCAACATTCCTTCAGAAGATCCATTTATAGACCTACCTAAAAGATGCATAAAAAAATCAGAGTAGGCCAGGCGCAGTGGTTCATACCTGTAAGCCCAGCACTTTGGGAGGCAGAGGTGGGCGGATCACGAGGTCAGGAGTTCAAGACCAGCCTGGCCATCATGGTGAAACCCCATTTAAAAAAAAAAAATCTACAGTAGGCTAGGCACGGTGGCTCAAGCCCGTAATCCCAGCACTTTGGGAGGCCAAGGCTGGCGGATCACCTGAGGTCAGGAGCTCCAGACCAGTCTGGCCGAGATGGCGAAACCCTGTCTCCACTAAAAATACAAAAATTATCCAGGTGTGGTGGTGGGCACCCCTAATCCCAGCGACTTGGGAGGCTGAGAGGAGAATCGCTTGAACCTGGGAGGCGGAGGTTGCAGTGAGCTGAGATCGTGTCATTGTACTCCAGCGTGGGTGACAGAACAAGAATCCATCTCAAAAAAAAAAAAAAAATTGGCTGGGCGCAGTGGCTCACGCCTGTAATCCTAGCACTTTGGGAGGCCAAGGTGGGTGGATCACCTGAGGTCCGGAGTTCAAGACCAGCCTGGCCATCATGGTGAAACCCCCATCTTTAAAAATAAAAATAAATTCAGAGCATATTATAGTATAATTTATATACGCATTCCCCTCATGAAGCGCCCAGGTTTTCGCAACTACAAACAGTTCTGCTGAAAACGCCCTCATGTGACTGCCCTTAGGCTCTAGTGTTCTCCATCACACTTTTTTTTTTTTTGACAAGGAGTCTGACTCTGTCGCCCAGGCTGGAGTGCAGTGGCATGATTTCTGCTCACTGCAACCTCCGCCTCCTGGGTTCAAGCAATGCTCCCTGCCTCAGCCTCCTGAGTAGCTGGGATTTCAGGTGCGTGTCACCACGCCCAGCTAATTTTTGTATCTTCAGTAGAGACGGGAATTTGCCATGTCTGCCGGGCTGATCTTGAACTCCTGACCTCAGGTGATCTACCCGCCTCAGCCTCCCAAATTGCTGGGATTACAGGCGTGAGCCACCGCACCCGGCCTCTCCACTACATTTGAATGTTGCTACAATACTTTTCAAAAGTTTTGGGGGGTTCACATTCCTGGCAGCAAAGCGTGAGCGCCTGTTGTGGCAAGGACTGCCTGTGCTGCTTTTTGACAAAGCGGTTGTTTTGTTTCCCAGCCACTTGTGTGATTGAGCAGTTTCCTGTTACAGAAGTCTCTCTATTGCCAACGCCCTTAGTGGATGTTGCTTGACTTCCATCTGGGGATTCTGGCCCACCCAGAAGTTCATCAGTGGAGCACAGGAACCTCAAACTAACGTGACACTCGGGAGGGTGGTGGTCATAGGTGGCCCAGCCTGGGGCAGGGACTGGGTCTGATGGAGCAGTCCCCAGCACTGGTGCTGACCATGGCTGCTGTCTCCGCTTGACTCTGGTTGGCTGGTGGGTGCAGCCCGTCACAGCACACTAAAATCACAGCTCAGTGGCCAGGCACTGTGGCTGATGCCTGTAATCCTAGCACTTTGGGAGGCTGAGGCGGGCAGATCACGAGGTCAAGAGATCAAGACCATCCTGGCCAACATGGTGAAACCCCGTATCTACTAAAAATACAAAAATTAGGCCGGGCACAGTGGCTCACACCTGTAATCCCAACACTTTGGGAGGCCGAGGCAGATGGATCACGAGGTCAGGAGTTCGAGACCAGCCTGGCCAAGATGGTGAAACACCATCTCCACTAAAAATAGAAAAAAATTAGCCCAGCGCATTGGCTGGCGCCTGTAATCCCAGCTACTTGGGAGGCTGAGGCAGAAGAATCGCTTGAACCCTCGAGGTGGAGGTTGCAGTGAGCCGAGATCGTGCCACTGCACTCCAGCCTGACGACAGAGAGACTCCGTCTCACACACACACACACAAATCACAGCTCAGCAAAATCCACAATCTGATCTCTGTCCTTTTAAATTGAGAACCACCTGGGATACCTCCAACCCCCCAGCCGAGGCAGAGGACAGCCCAGCTGGGATTCCCGAGAGACAAAGGGTCTCTATAAAGCTCAGCTGGGGCTTCCTTCCTCCCCGGCCAACACCCTCCACCTCTGCAGCTCTGGCCTTCCAGGGTCTGGGCTCCTAGACTCAGCTTCCCCTCCCCCTGCTCAGTAAAGCCTCCCCACCCACTGTGTGTTGAAAACGTGCAAACAGGTATAGTCCCTGCGGCCACCCCCATCCCTACCCCCATTTCTCCGCCCCCAGGGTCAGCCAGTGGAGCCGGTGCTGGGTCATTCCAGACGCTGGATGCCTTTGACAGACACAAACGAAACGTGTTTTTCTCCCTTTTCTACACTAGTGGTAGCTGTCTGAACACACTGTCCTGCCCATTTCTTTCTTTCAGCTGCTGCTACATCTGGTAGACCACTTCCAAGCAGCACAGCTTCCTGACTTTCTTGTTTGGGCCAGAGCTCTGTCTCCTCCGGACCCCATATGAATGATTCGAAGGTACCACCGGCTAGTGACCCGTATGTAGGCGGTGCCACAGGAGTCAGTGGAGGTATGCAGTGTCTCACTTCTGTGAATGTGTCTGCAGGGAGAATTCAGAGGCGGAATTCCCCCAGAGAAGGCCCCTGCTGCTGCTCCTTTGGCGGACAAGTCCAGGGGTTCTCACGAGGCTCCCACATCCTCCACCTGCTGCGAGCAGTGTCTGTTGGCCAGTCCCACCTGTCAGTATAGTTTTTATTTGCCAATGTGTTAGGTGAAAGAGGAAAAAAAGTCACTTTAGTGGGGTTTTCCTTTTTTTTCTTTTCTTTTTTTTTTTTTTTTAACTCTTTTGCCATCACATCCTGGGAAGGGCACTTTAGTTTTGTTTATTGTTTATTGCTTTTGAGATGGAGTCTCGCCCAGGCTGGAGTGCAGTGACCTGAGATCACGGCTGACTGCAACCTCTGCCTCCTGGGTTCCAGCGATTCTCAGGCCTCAGCCTCCCAGGTAGCTGGGAGGCATTTCTGCGCTGAGGGAGGAGGATCCGCGGATCCCTGGCAGCTGTCCTTCGTGTTTTGTACGGGAGCGTTGGCACGGTTGTTTCAGAGCTGTTTATTACTAAGGTGAGCTCTGTGACGTGAGCTGCAAGCTGTGTCCCCCGCCTCCCAGATGAGGGCTCGGCTTTTTGACTTCGCTTCTGCAGTTTTGCTCTGCAGACGTCCCCCGCCCCCCGACGACGGAGTGGAACCTCTGGGTTCCGTGCCACACTTGGAAAAGCCGCCTTGTCCCCAAGATGGAAACAGCTTCCCCGAGTTTTCTTTTGGGTTTTACCGCTTCCTTTTTTAGGCTTAAATCTTCATGGTGGGAATCCATCCCGGTGTAAAGTGCCAGGAGTTGATGCGGCGCACGCGTGTGGATGGCCGCCATGGGCGGGTACTACAGTCCCTGGGCACAGCAGCCTTCTCGTCTGGGCGTCACGCGTGGATCTCACACGCACCTGCAGCGGCTCTGCGGCGTGAAGGTCGGGGAGGCCGGCCCTGGGGTGCCGGTGCTGAGGCGCCTGGCTCAGGCCCACGCGCGCGCGGGGAAGGGCAGGGCAGGGCGCGGGCCCCTCTCGGTCCAGGCGGAGGTCGGCGCCTCTGCGCCCCGCGAGCTTCCCGCGCCCCACGGAGGTCCCGGCCGAGCGGGGCTGGGACTCGGCCACCTGGCGCGTAAGCCTCGGGGAGAATTTCCTGCGTGTTCCTATCGCGCCCGGCGCGCCCCCTCCGTCCCGCGCGCCCCTCGGCGCCCCCCGGACCCCGCGCGCCCCACGTGACCCCGCCCCGCGCCCGGCGTCCGCGCCCGGGTTCCCGGCGGGGCCTGCGGGGCGGGGCCTGAGGGCGGAAGTGCCCGGGGCGACGGCGGCGGGAACCGGCCGGGCCATGGGCGCCGGGGGCAGAGGCGGCGGCGGCCGCAGCGGCGGCGGAGGCTGCCCGGGCGGCGGCGGGGGCTGGCGGCGCGGGACGCGGGCCGGGTAGCGCCGGGCGGAGCGCGGAGCCATGGGCCGGGCTGGCACCGGGACCTGGGGCGAGGCGGTGGCCGCGGTGGTGGCGGGGCCGCTGCTGCTACTGCTGCTCTCCTGGCCCCTGCCTTCCGCCGCCGGCGACAGCAGGAAGAGCGGTGAGCGAACGGCGCGGGGCCGTCACCGGGGGTGCGGGGCCACCATCAGGGGTGCGGGGCCACCATCGGGGGCGCGGGGCGGTCACCGGGGGCGCGGGGCCATCATCGGGGGCGCGGGGCCACCATCGGGGGTGCGCGCCACCATCAGGGGCGCGGGGCGGTCACCGGGGGCGCGGGGCGGTCATCGGGGGCGCGGGGCCGTCAGGGGCTAGGGCGGGCGGGGCGGGATTGTGACTCTCCCTGGAGCACCTGTGCGCTCACCGGGCGCTGGCGGCGGGGCGAGAGTTGGGGGCTCAGGGTGGCCGTTTGCGGCGCTTCGTGTCCGAGGGGTCGAGGCGGACGGGACCCCGCGCTCCCTCCTCGGTCCCCAGAACCCGGTTCGGCCACATCGGCCCCTCGGAGCGCCCTCTCCTCTCCCTCCTCCTCGCAAAACGCTCAGGTCCGGAGTGCCCGCTGCGCTCGGGACAGGCAAGTGGAGGGGCCCGGGGGACTCTGCCCGGGACTGCAGCTGGGAGGCCGGCTGGGAGGGAGGAGTGGCTGGGCTGTGAGCTCTCCGGCCCCGTCCGGCCTGGGAGAAAGTTGTGAGACCCTGGAGCGGGGCCCGAGGGCATCATGGCTCCCACAGTGACCACCAGCCCTGATGCAGCCGCCTCCCACAGCCGGCCTTGCTTCTGGGAGGAGGGACTCGCAGCTGGCAGAGGAGCCTGGTGGTCCGGGGACCGAGTGGAATTGGGGGCCCCTCTCCCCTCTTGTTCAGAAACTTGCCGGACTGCCTTTGCGTTTCTGTTCCCTGAGGGTCCCCGCTCCTGACTGCAGTCCCGGGAGGCGGCTGGACGGGGAGAAGGTGTTACCCTTTCACGGTCTCCACAGGGTAGGGGCGCGGGTGTGGAGCCCACCCGGAGATGGTGAGGGCTTGCCCTGGCTTCTGTGGCCTGGGACTCCCGACGGCCGTGTGGGCCGAGTCTTTGCCAGGCGGCTGGAGGGGCTGACACGTCCCTGCGGGGTGCCCAGGTGCCCGGCAGCTGATCCTTGCTGTCCCCCAACTTCCCGGCCCCCAGCCCCTCCCCCTTCCCTGAAATATTGCCCCTTTGAGCTCCTGTTTCTTTTGGGGGCTGTGCCTCCTGACTTCTGAGCTTGGCACGTCTAAAGATGAAAGGCGGTTTTCCCCGAGGACCGTGTCCCTGATTAAATGGCTCCATGGTGCCCGGCGCGGTGGCGCGTGCCGGTAGTCCCAGCTACTCCGGAGGCTGAGGCGGGAGGATCTCGAGTCCAGGAGTTCTGGGCTGTAGCGCGCTATGCCGATCGGGTGTCCGCACTAAGTTCGGCATCAATATGGTGACCTCCCGGGAGCGGGGGACCGCCAGGTTGCCTAAGGAGGGGTGAACCGGCCCAGGTCGGAAACGGAGCAGGTCAAAACTCCTGTGCTGATCAGTAGTGGGATCGTGCCTGTGAATAGCCACTGCACTCCCGCCTGGGCAACATGGGGAGACCCAGTCTCTAAAAAAAAAATAGATATAAATAAATAAATACATAAATAAATGGCTCCATGGCGGGCTCGAAGCTCATGCCTGTAATCCCAGCACTTTGGGAGGCCAAGGCAGGAGGATCCCTCCAGCCCAGGAGACTGGTCTGGGCAACAAAGGGAGACCCTGTCTCTATAGAGAGTCAGCTGGGTGTGGTAGTGTGCGCCTGTGGTTCCAGTATGTGGGACGCTGAGGCTGCAGTGAGCATGTTCATGGCATTGCACTCTAGCCTGGGTGACAGAGTGAGACCCTCAAAAAAACCTTACTCCATTGGAAGACGGCAAAGGAAATTCTCCTCTGTCCCGGAGCTCAGGCCTGGTGAGGGTCCCTGGGAGATGGAACCCCTGGATGTGGGCAGTGGAGAGGCCTGGTGGGCCGGCTCGGCCCCTCAGCTCCTCCCAGCCTGCTGAGCAGCAACTGCTCTGTGCCCCTGGTTTCTGGCTCTGTGGGTGGTCAGGGTCTCCCATGGGTGCCTATCCTGGTTTGGAGGATAGGGGAGACATCTTCCTTCACTCAGGTTCCCAGGACAGGCTTAGGGACTTTCACTCCACCCGGCCCTGTGTCTGTGGAGGGGCTGTGGGGCAGGCAGGGGGGAGTGTAGCTGGCCCTCCTCACCCTGTGGTCACTTCGGGCTCAGAGCACCACTAATAGCCTGGAACGTGTGGGTGTCTTGAGTAGGGAGCTTGGGCTGCAGAGCCCTGGGAGAGACCTGGAGGGGCTGTGAGCCCTGGGAGTTGGGGACTGGGTGTTAGGACAAGCTTGAGCAGATCTCTTATCTCTGTGTACCTCCTGAAACTTCACAGCCACCAGCTGGGTTCTAGGTGTCCTCAGGCTGGTGCTCCAGGGCCAGAGAGGCCGAGGGCTTCGCTCCAGCTGGCCCAGGAGCTTCGAGCTGCAGGTGGCCTCCCTTGCCTGCTCCCCACCCAGAGGCCGGCTGTCTCTCCAGGAAACTGTGGTCCTTGGGGGTTGCCCTGCTTCAGCTCCCAGCACTTGAGCTTTTCCTGCGCACAGTATCAGGCCACAGCCAGGTGGGTGGGACCTGGTGGCCAGCAGGCACCTGGAAAGCCTGGAATGCATTGTGGGTGTAGCCTGGCCCTGCCCAGCCCCCACACCAGACTCCCCTGAAGCTTGGCCTGGCTTTGCCAACAGGCTGCTTTTGGCAGTGTATCGTTTCTTCAGGTGTCTCTAAGGGAGCGTCACGAGGCTGGTTCACCTGTCTTCCTCCTCAGGAGGGGCCTGGGCCTGAGCTGGCCACTCTCCAGCGAGACCGAGGGAGGCTTTCTGAGTGTGCCAGATGGGGAACTGCAACTGAGGGGGAGGAGGCCGCACCCTGCGGTGTCCACTGTGCTTTTCTTCCCGAAGCTTTTGTCATTCATTAACCTCTGAGGGAGGGGCCCTCTGAGGGACCTGCCCTCCACCCTGGCCTTCCCAGGAGGAAGCTGGGACCCAGGGAGGGAAGGATGCCCAAGGTCACTAAGGCATGAGGCTAGAGCTGGCCCCAGGCTGGGGGTGAGAGCCTGGGGGTCCTCACCTGGAGCCACGGGCAGGGTGTCTCCCACCGGCCTTCCCCCATCCCAGCACCAGGCATGGGCACGTGCTCCGAGGACAATTAGGAGCCTTGCCCACTTGGAATGCAGCAGGCAGCTATCCCATTGTTCTCATGGCTGGCCAGGCTTCTGGCCTGGGGTCCCTCCCACACCCAGGGTCTCCCTCTGGGTAAGGGGGAATCTGGGCTCTGGTCTGGCTGTGTCCAAAGACATCATAGCCCGAGCAGGCGGCCAACCCATCCAGTGAGAGGGATGTGGGAGGCTCGGAGGAGGTGGGAGGACTGTGCCTTGGCATCCAGGGCAGATGTGATGACGCCCGCTGTGTCCTTCAGCTTTGACCTGGGCTGGAGGCTCTTGGCTGGCTCTGGGGATGGAGGTCTTCTGAGGCTGGAGGCAGTTAGGGTGGTGATGGGTGCTGGCTGCCCTGGGGCTTGTTTGGAAGCTACTGCAGTGAGGTGGCAGCTATGAAAGGCCCAGATGCCTGGAGGGTGGAAGGTAGGCAGTGTGGGGAGAGGAGCCAGAGGGCTGGCTGAGGGGCAACGATCTCTAGGGGCCAGAGGGTAGCCATGGCCTTTGCCAGGCTCAGAGTTGGCGTGCCACGGGCTCCAGGTGGGTCCCCGGGGGCTCCCAGCCCTTTTTCTCTGGGGGCCTTGTCCTCCCCGTCTGTGGCCCTGGAGGAGGACTCCCCGTCCGGCTGACACCTCCTTCTCCTCGCAGAGGTGGGGCTGGTGTCCGAGCACTTCTCGCAGGCCCCGCAGAGGCTGTCCTTCTACAGCTGGTACGGCAGCGCCAGGCTCTTCCGCTTCCGCGTGCCCCCAGACACCGTGCTGCTGCGCTGGCTTCTGCAGGTCTCACGGGACAGCGGTGCTGCCTGCACCGACACAGAGATCACCGTGTACGTGGCGGCCTGCCCTCCCGCCCCCCGCCCAGCCTGCTGCGCCTGGCCAATGCCTGCGCCTGAGCCCTGTGCTGCTCTCCTGTCTCTAGACACTTCCGCTCCGGCGCCCCTCCTGTCATCAACCCGCTGGGCACCAGCTTCCCGGACGACACGTCGGTGCAGCCCTCCTTCCAGGTCAGGGTGCCGCTGAGCACCGCACCGCTAAGCAATGTCTCGGTCAACGTTTCCCACCCGGCCCCCGGGGACTGGTTTGTGGCCGCCCACCTGCCCCCCTCATCCCAGAAGATCGAGTTGAAGGTGAGGGGGACTGCCCTCTGGGGATGGAGGCAAAGAACCTTGGGGGCACGGCCGGCCCCTGCTGGTCACCTCTTGAGGGTGGTCCTTGCTCTGGGCTCCGCAGCGCACTCTGGGGCCAGCCCTGCTCCCTGCACGCCTGGGGTTCTGGTGGGACCCTGTCCCCCACCTGCATCCTCTGAACCCACCACCCCACCTGTTCTCGCCCCAGGGCTTGGCTCCCACCTGCGCCTACGTCTTCCAGCCTGACATGCTGGTCAAGCGGGTGGTTGAGATTTCCATCGTGGAGCCAGATGTGCCCCTTCCGCAGACCCTCGTCTCCCACCCCAGCTACCTCAAGTGAGTGGGCACCGGGGGCAGCCCAGCTCTGTCCACTGGCCCTGCCTGGGATTTGGTGGGGTGGATGAGACAGCCTGGCCCTGAGCCCTGGGGTTGGGCTGGGAGGTGGTCCAGATGCCCGGCCCCCTTTGGCCCCCACCCGAGTGGGCTAAGGGACGGAAGAGCCTGGGCATGCTGTGCCCCCTCGCTGCAGGGTCCCCACCCGCGTGGGATGAGGGATGGCGCAGGCTGAGCCAGCGGCATCCCCTCACCACAGGGTCTTTGTCCCCGAGTACACGCGGGAGCTCCTGCTGCAGCTGCAGGGCTGCGTGTCCAACGGGAGCCTGGGCTGCCCCGTGCGTCTCACCGTGGGCCCGGTCACCCTGCCTGGCAACTTCCAGAAGGTGCTCACCTGCGCCGAGGCCCCCCAGCCCTGCCGCCTGCTGCTGCCCTCGCCGCCCTGGGACCGGTGGCTGCAACTGACAGCCGAGAGCCTGGTGGGGCCCCATGGGACAGTGGCTTTCAGCGCCATAGCCACCCTCACAGGTGGGCCGCACGGGGGTGGGGAGGGATGGCCCTGCCCCCTGCCCCCTGCCCCCGGACCCCCAGACCTTCCTCCAACCAAGCCCCTTGTCCTCTTGGCAGCCTGCAGGCCGTGGAGTGTGACCGTCCAGCCCCTTCTGCAGAGCAGCCAGAACCAGAGCTTCAACGCCTCTACCAGTCGGCCGTCCCCAGGCCCTAACCCCCAGGACCTGGGCAGGAGCAGCAGGGTGGGCGGCGGCCCCTTCTGCCTCATGAACCACCCAGTCACGCGGGAGGACATGGACGTGGTGTCCGTGCACTTCCAGCCCCTGGACAGGCTCTCGGTGACAGTGCACTCGGACACGCCCTCCGTGATGCGGCTGCGCCTGAACACCGGCATGGACAGCGGCGGCTCCCTCACCGTCTCCCTGCGGGCCAACAAGGTAGCTGCCGCCCGCGAGGGGCCTGTCTGCAAGTGTCCTGTGGCCTGGGTTCGGGCAGGGCTTCCTCACTGACCTTGGCACTGGGACAGGTGATACCAGCAGGTCCCCGTCGGAGGGGCCGCCCCAGCTGGGCAGCCTTGCCGCTGTCAGCAGGCCCCAGGGCTATGGGGTGGCTAGGGTCAGAGATGGGGTTGAGGCAGGAAGTGCCAGGGCCCGGGGAGGAAGGTCCTGGTGGGCCCACAGGAGTCTCAGTGCCAGGCTGAGCTGGCGTGTGGGGCAGATGCCGCTGCTGCCACTGCAGCTGGGTGCTGCTGGGGCTGAGCCGGCACTGGCTCCCTTTCCAGACAGAGATCAGGAATGAGACTCTCGTAGTGGCCTGCGTGAATGCTGCCTCACCCTTCCTCAGCTTCAACACTTCGCTCAACTGCACCACAGGTAGGACGGGCAGGCGTCCCCGTCAGCGTGGCTCCGGCCAGACCCCCACCCCGGCCTCCTCTGACAGGCTCTCCGGCCCCTGCAGCCTTCTTCCAGGGATACCCCTTGTCTCTGAACGCCTGGTCTCACAAGGCCAACCTCATCATCCCCTACCCAGAGACAGACAACTGGTACCTCTCCCTGCAGCTCATGTGCCCTGAGAACGCTGAGTAAGTAAGCCTGGGGCAGGGACAGGGGTCAGGCACCCTGTCATTTCACTCAAGACCACAGCCTGGGCTGCCTGGGGTTGGCGTTCAGAGTGACCCAGTTAGCAGGGTGCTTCCTCCAGGGCTGCTGAAAGCTGGGGGTCTCCATGCCGGGTTCTTGTGTCCATTGGCCCGCTGGCTGTCAGACCTCTGCACCAGCTTTCCTGTGGCCTCTTCCTCAAAGGGACTGTGAGCAGGCCGCAGTCCATGTGGAGACCATCTTGTACCTGGTGCCCTGTTTGAACGACTGCGGACCCTATGGCCAGTGCCTCCTGCTCCGCAGACACGGCTACCTGTATGCCGGCTGCAGCTGCAAGGCAGGTGAGGGCCAGGGCCCTGCCCGCCTGGGACACTGCTGCTCTTGGCTTTCCAGTGCTGTGCCAGGCCTTTCCCCTGGGGCTGGAGAAAGACCCCTGCAGAGCAACGCAGGGGCAAAGCCTCCTCCCTACCTCCCTGTTCCCCACCAACAACCCATCTGCGGGGCACAGGCATGAGGTATCCCCAGGGGTGGAACTGCCTCCTGACCTTGGCTCCCACCCGCCTTGCCTGCCCAGCTTGCTCCTGGGTGAGGAAGGGGCTTTTCTGCAGGGTCCTGGGTAAGGGGTGGGCCCTGAGGTTCGGCAGTGCCTCCAGCCTCCGCCCTGGGGGTTTTGTGCCCCCAGGCTGGCGTGGGTGGAGCTGCACGGACAACAGCACGGCCCAGACGGTGGCCCAGCAGAAGGCAGCCACACTGCTGCTGACGCTCAGCAACCTCATGTTCCTGGCCCCCATCGCCGTGTCAGTGCAGCGCTTCTACCTCGTGGAGGCCTCCATCTACGCCTACACCATGTTCTTCTCCACGGTAGGCTGGACCCTCCTGCAGGGGTGTGGGGTGGGAGGGAGCTGCGCTCACTGGGCCTCCCCACAGTTCTACCACGCCTGCGACCAGCCTGGGGAGGCCGTGCTGTGCATCCTCAGCTACGACACGCTGCAGTACTGTGACTTCCTGGGCTCCGGGGCGGCCATCTGGGTCACCATCCTGTGCATGGCACGGCTCAAGACAGTGCTGAAATACGTGAGTGACCCTCGACGCCGGGGTGTGGGCTCTGGGGGAGCAGGACCCCCAAGTGCAGCCTGTGCAAGGCAGTACAGAGGGAGAGGCCGGACCTGACTCTGGGCATGGCCCCTGGAAACTGCATATCTCGCTGAGCATGATGGCTCACACCCGTAATCCCAACACTTTGGGAGGCTGAGGCGGGAGGATCCCATGAGGCTAGGGGTTCCAGAGCAGCCTGGGCTGTACAAAAAATACGCAAAAAGTTAGCTGAGCGTCGTGGTGCGTGCCTGTGGTCCCAGCTACTCGGGAGACTAAGGTGGGAGGATTGCTTGATCCCAGGGGTTGGAGGTGCTGGAGTGAGCTGAGATTGCAGCTCTGAGCTCCAGCCTGGGCGACAAAGCGAAGGAAAAAGAAGCCTCGTGTCTCACATGATGCCGCATGGAGACGTGGCTCTGAGACCTCGCGGGCAGCTGTGAGGGAGCACTGCTGCTGTTTGGAGGATGCCAGGAAGGAAGGTGGTAGGCAGGGGAGGCCAGGCCCCCCGCCCTTGAGAAGCCCCCACCTGTGCTCCCTGGGTCGTTGGTGCCAAGGATGCCCTGGGGACTCTGTGGCAGCCAATGCTGTCACAGGGAGACTTGTGCCCTGGGCCTGTGAGCTGCATGCTCTGCCCCCCTGTCTGCTCTGGGAACTGCAGGCTGGGTACTACCCCAAGGGAGTGCCCATGGGAGCCCCACTGCCAGGGTAGCGGGGAGGCTGGCAGGCACCAGGGTCCTGCAGGGCTGAGTGCAGGGCCTGAACCTGCAGATAAGTGGAGAACTGTAGGTTGTGAGCAGAGATATCTGATAGACACTTGGGGATAGGACCTCCTTCCCGTGGAGCAGTGGGCGGGAGACTGAACCTGACCTGATGGAAGACTCCTAGAAACCCAGGGGTGCAGGGGGCTGGTGAATGTGTGGGTGCAGAGCTGCCACACATGGCTGTCCAGTTTGTGTGACCACCTTCTAGTCCCCCAGAGGTGTCTGCATGGCCACGCCCACCTGTGGATGCAGTACAGAAGCTGAAGGAGGGGTGCTTCCCGGCCAGCTGGCAAAGCTGGTCGAAGGGTGCCAGCAGCTCCGAGGGGGGCAGGCAGAGGTGCTGCAGGGCCCTGGGGTGCACCTGGTCCTGTCGGGCCTGGGGCCCTCAGTCATTCCTGTGTCCCACTCAGGTGCTGTTTCTCCTGGGCACACTGGTCATCGCCATGTCCTTGCAGCTGGACCGCAGGGGCATCTGGAACATGCTGGGGCCCTGCCTCTTTGCCTTCGTGATCATGGTGTCCATGTGGGTAAGGAGTCGGGCTGGCAGGCGCTCCTGCACAGATGCTCAGAGAAGAGGGCCTGGCCCCTTGCTCTGGCCATATTCCTGGTCCTCTTCCAACCACCGAATGCCCACATCTCCTGGGGGCTGCTGCGGCACCCACAGGGGCCCAGCATGGCTATATCGCTGAGGACCAGTGGGCTTGAGCCCCCTTGAAGCAGCCCACCCTTGTGGTTCAGCTGCCCAGACCTGGGCAGTCCCCCAGTAACCACTGTTCCCGGGCCCTGGGAGCTACGGCCACAGCCCCACCTGCTCTGAGGCCTGCATGGCCGTTTTCTCCAGGTGTACCGCTGCGGGCACCGGCGCCAGTGCTACCCCACCTCGTGGCAGCGCTGGGCCTTCTACCTCCTGCCTGGCGTCTCCATGGCCTCCGTGGGCATTGCCATCTACACCTCCATGATGACCAACGACAACTACTACTACACGCACAGCATCTGGCACGTCCTGTTGGCCGGGAGCGCAGCCTTGCTGCTGCCGCCGCCTGCCGAGCCCGCCGAGCCCTGGGTCTGCTCGCAGAAATTCCCCTGCCACTATCAGATCTGCAAGAATGATCGCGAGGAGCTGTACGCGGTCACGTGACACTGGCACGGAGACCCCCGCTGCTCCAGCAACCTCCTCAGCCAGGAGCTGTATGGAGGGGGAGGCGCCCCGTCCAGCCCTGGGGAAGATTGATTTCCAGCTAAATAAAATTGGCCCGCGCACCCTCTCTCTTCCTCCTACTGAGGGGAGGTCCCCCACCACGCGCACCTCTCCCCGGCGGCTGCCCGCCTGCTGGCTCTCTGCTGAGTTCCCTCGTGTTGCTTGCAGAGGACAGGTGTCTATGTGAGGGTGGGGCCGTGGGCTCTGCCGGCCTGCAGAGGGCTAGAGACGGGGAGAAGGACTCCCTGTGATCCTGCTCCGTGGCGAAGCTGGGGCTCAGGAGGCCTAAGCCCACCACTGTGTCTGGGAGCTGTGCCCTCCCAGACCCCTGGTCCTGGTCCTGGCCCCTGGGTGCCCCTGGTGCCAGCCTGCCTGGAGCATGGAAGATCCCCCTCTGCTGCTGGGGTTATGATAGGGATAGGCGACCAAGGTCCCCCCCAGAGCTGATGGGTGCTGGGAATGCAGGCTCCTGCCCTCCCCCTCACTTTTTCCTGGCTCTAGAGCCAGGGGTCTCTGAGAAGAGCCTTCTGGGGCTGGGCTGCTCTGCTGCTCTGGGGGTGTGGACCACAGGGAACCCCTACCCAGCCCAGTCCTGCCCACCCCAGTGTTCCAGGGGGCCCCCCACCCGGGAGCCTCCTCTTGGTCCCAGGAGCTGTGGTGGTGGCTGCCCCCTGCACCAGGCTGTCTCTGTGCTTGGGAGGTGTTCTGGAGACTGGGCTGTCTGTGCTCCTCATGCAAGCCTTGTGTGGGAAGCAAGGACCAGGAGCAACGCCTGGCCCCTCCCCGAGGCCTGTGAGTTTCTCGGATTCTGCCATGGAGACCTGCTCTGAGGGCTTCCCTTCTGGGTCTTGTCCTGAGCGCGGTCTTCCCGAGGGTCTTACCTCCCCCAGCCACCCTGCATTTGACCACCAAAGCAATCTCTAGGCTTATAAAGGAGAAACACGTATATATGGGGTTTTTTGGGTTAAAAGAAAATTCTAAGACATTAAGACATATTTTTATGTAGATCTGATTTACCTGTGATTGGTGAATTTAATATTCTACAGTGATTTTTCAAACTAAGCGAGTTTTTACATTTTTTCTGCGCTCCTTTCCGGGGAGGGGAGGTGTGGCCCGGGAAAACAAGCCCCGCGACGCTCTTCGCGGAAACGCCGGGGCCGCACATGGCCAACGGTGCCTTAAGCGGCTGCTGCTGTCCCTGCAGGGTGTTTTTCACGGTCCCTAAAGACGGGAGATGGGGCGGGACCAGCGCTAGACGGATGGGTTTTGCAGCCAGTCAGCGGTGGTGGGGGGGGGGGTCAGGCACGGCAGATCGGCTTCCGGTTCCGGTGGGGCGCCGGGTTCAGAGCTCTGAAAGGTGGGCTCCGGCAGGTGTGCGGGCGGGAGCCGGGGCAGCAGGGGAGGGGCAGGTGGGAGCAGGGCGGGGACCGGGGTGAGAGCAGGGGGCCGAGGTAGGGGGTGAGAGCCTGGAACCGGGGTGACAGGTGAGAGCGGGGGGCAGAGTTAGGAGTTGAGAGCCGGGGGCAGGGGTAGGGGGTGAGAGCCAGGGGGCAGGGGTAGGGGGTGAGGGCCGCGGGCAGGGGTAGGGGGTGAGAGCCAGGGGGCAGGGGTAGGAGGTGAGAGCCGGGGGCGGGGGCAGGAGGTGAGAGCTGAGGGCTGTGGTAGGAGATGTGAGCCGGGGGCCGGGTAGGGGGTCAGAGCCAGGGGCAGATGTAGGAGGTGAGAGCCGGGAGCAGGGGTGGCAGGTGAGAGCCAGGGGCTGTGCCGGGCTGCAGGTGTGAGCCCCCTCCTTCCTCCAGGCCCGAGATGCCCCTGCACAAGTACCCCGTGGGGCTCTGGAAGCGGCTGCAGCTGCGGCAGGGCATCTGTGCCCGCCTGCCCAAGCACTTCCTGCGCTCCCTGGAGGAGGAGCGGACGCCCACTCCCGTGCACTATAGGCCCCATGGAGCCAAGTTCAAGATCAACCCCAAGAACGGGCAGTGGGAGCGTGTGGAAGACGTGCCCATTCCCATCTACTTTCCCCGAGAGTCCCAGCGGGGGCTGTGGGGCGGTGAGGGCTGGATCCAGGGGCAAAGATACGCCAACAACGACAAGGTGGGTCAGCAGGCAGGCTTCAGGGGCTCCTCCCAGGGCTTGGCTGTGCCGGTGCTGTGCAGGGCACCGGGGGTACCTGGAGAGACGCCATGGGTCCTGGGGGTTACAGCCTGGCAGAGACACAGCTCCGGCAAAGGAGCACGCTGGGAGTGAAGAACCACAGTTCTGGCAAACAGGACTGATGAAGCAGGGGTGAGGTGGGGTGATCCAGGCTGGGGGAGCACGCAGAGGCCCTGGGAGTCGGGGTAAAGTTAGGATGGGGAGGACGCCTGTGTGTGGAGCAGAGCAGGTGTGGGAGGCGAGGCTGGCGGTCGGCCACATGCCCGCTAAACTCTCCTGGGACGCCTCTGAGGCCGTCCAGCTCCTAATCTGTAGTTGGATGAGGATGTGAGGGTTGGAGTCCCCTGGAGGGCAGAGCTTCGAGGCTGCTCTGGTGGCCTTCCTGGTGGGATTGTTGAAGCCTCTGGGGAGATTTGTGTCCCCTCCAGCTTGGAATGTGATGACCGATGAACTGCAGGGTTGCACGTATTTCTGAAACACAGCAGCAACCGTGTGGCAAGGGCAGGAACAGCCAGCTTGCTGGGGAGCAGCTGACCTCTGGGCATGCAGCCAGGTCCAGGGATCAGGCTAGGGCAGCACTGGGCTGGGGGCCCAGCCCACCCAGCTCCAAGTCCCCAGCCTCACAGTAGTGCTTCTGTGATGGAGTCTCCTGGGGAGGGTGAGGGCAGTTCCCTAGGGCCCCCTTGGTCTGTAGGGGAAGCAGCAGCACTCACGGGGCTCTGTCACACCCTCAGCTCTCCAAGAGGCTAAAGAAGGTGTGGAAGCCACAGCTGTTTGATCGAGAGCTCTACAGTGAGATCCTGGACAAGAAGTTCCCTGTGACCGTGACCATGCGGACTCTGGACCTCATCGATGAGGCCTATGGGTTCGACTTTTACATCCTCAAGGCAAGCAGGGTGGGGTGTGCTGTGCCAGTCAGTGCACGGCGGGGTCCAGGATGGGCCAGGCAGACGCAAGGGATCCCCAGGTCAGCATCACAGCAGGGCACGCCGGCATCTGCGCAGCAGAGTCACTGGCAAAGCGTGAATGGGGCCATGCCCCTTTCTGGTGAGCGCCAGTGGGGTTTCCTGCCTGCAGGAGAGGCCGTTGCTCTGCGGGTGTCTGACTTGCCCGTGGGGCCTGAGTGAGCAGAGCTGCCTCTCTCTGCCCTCTCTCTCCTGATCTCAGCCCCGTGCCAGGGTGCTGGGGTGGCCCCGCCCGAGCTTTCTCTGGAGTGTCCTGACACCACCAGCTGCTAGAGAGGAGCCCAGTGGGTTGGCTGGAAGGGTAGGAGGGCCCTGCCACCCGCACCTGGTCCCATGTGAGCCTCCTGCCAGACCCCGAAGGAGGACCTGTGCTCCAAGTTCGGGATGGACCTGAAGCGGGGCATGCTGCTTCGGCTTGCCCGGCAAGACCCCCAGCTGCACCCTGAGGACCCCGAACGGCGGGCGGCCATCTACGACAAGTACAAGGTGAGGGTTTCTGTCCCGCACCCTGCGCCTGCAGCCTCCTGGCCCGGCCCTGGGCCTCACTGCACTTTCCATCTCTGCCTGCCTAGGCGTTTGTCATCCCAGAGGAGGAGGCAGAGTGGGTGGGCCTCACGCTGGAGGAGGCCATTGAGAAGCAGAGACTTCTGGAGGAGAAGGTGAGAGTGTGAGCACCAGATGCTGCTGCCCACCCAGGGCCCGGCGTCCGGGGCTGGGGAGTGTGCTGCCTTGGACAGAGCCTGCACGAGGGGCCGCTGCACCGGGTGGGCCCGCTCCCTCCCCTCCAAGTCCCCACCCTCTGTTGCCACAGGACCCGCAGTAGGAGGGGTAGGATTCCTGCACGGAGGGTTTGGTTGGCCATCAGCATCCAAGAGTCTTCTTCCTTTTTATCTCTGTTCCCTGGAGGGCTCTGGGGCCTGTGGTGGCTGTCGGGAGAGGGAGCCCCTGATGGGGTGGCAGCTGGCTGCCTCCATTCCCTCTCTTTATGACCACAAGGACAGGACAGGGGCAGGTGTGTGCCTCCAGTGTCCCCAGGGGAGGGGGTTCCTCATCTCACGGACAGGGCTCTGTTCTCCAGGGCCTGTCATGCCCCGGTTCCTCGGGTAGCAGCTGCTGCTCTGGGCTTCCCTGGTCTCACCGTGAGCCCCTCTCTCCTTTAGGACCCTGTACCCCTGTTCAAGATCTACGCGGAGGAGCTGATCCAGCAGCTGCAGCAGCAGGCACTGTCAGAGCCGATGGTGGTGCAGAAGAGAGCCAGCGGTCAGTGAGCGCACAGCCCCTCCGTGCCTGACCTCCAGGCTCAGCCTTCCTCGCCAGGCCTTTTGCACTGAGGATACAGATTCTGGGGGGCCGTAGGGCCACCGGTGGGTGGATCCTGATTTCCTGTGCAGGCCATGCAGCTTGCAGCCCAGGGCCAGCTTGGCAGGGATCCCCAGGAGGCCTGGTGTCAACGAGGCCCTCCCAGGGGCCCACGCTCGGGCAGTGCTCCTTGTGCCCGTGGGGCCGAGAGTGAGTAAAGTCTGGGCCAGGCTGCGTGTGTGCATCTTTGCTTTGAGGACTGGTGTTCTCTCTGGGGATCCTGACCCTGTCACCCCTGCCCCTGCTGCCCCTGAGACCTCTGATGGGCTGTGGGCATTGACTCCAGCTGCCCATCCCCAGCTGAGCCGCAGAGACCAAGGTTCGATTGGTCTTTTTTTTTTTTTTTTCAAGACAAGAGTCTCACTCTGTTGTCCGGGCTGGAATGCAGTGGTGCAATCTCAGCTCACTGCAACCTCCGACTCCTGGGTTCAAGCAATTCTCCTGCCTCAGCCCTCTGAGTAGCTGGGACCACAGGGTCCCAGCATCATGCCTGGTTGATTTTTGTATTTTAGTAGAGACAGGGTTTCACCATGTTGGCTAGGCTTGTGTTGAACTCCTGACCTCAGGTGATCCACCCGCCTTGGCCTTCCAGAGTGCTGGGATGACAGGTTGGAGCCACTGCCCCGGCCCAGTTCTGTGTTTGTCTTTCCTCTGGTAGAGGGTCTGGTGTAGCTGGGGGCATCCAGGGTGCACTGCAGTGACACCCATTCCCTTTCCATTGCACATTTCTGCCCTTCTGGAACATTCTCCAGAGCAGGGCAAGGGAGGCTGTGGCCTGGCTCTGCCAGGACTGGAAGGAACCAGGAGGGGCACGCCCTCAGAGGGCCCTGCTGGTGGCAGCTGCCTGAGTCAGGAGCCTCTGCCTGGTCAGCACCCTCGTGGCATAGTGGTGCAGGAGTTGGGGGTGACATGAACTTGGGGGGGCCTGCGACATTGGTGTCCCCTCCTCTGCTACCTCCCACCTGACCTGCAGGATGGGGGCATGGCCAGCGGGAAGCCAAGCTCTGTACCCTAAGGCTTTTCGTGCCCTGAGTTTTAGGGGTGTCTGACCCTCTCCCCCAACCCTTACCTGGAACTCCTGATCCTCCAGACCCATTCGGTTCTGCCAGGGAGCACAGAGAGGGCTCCCCCAGCCATGTGCAGGGCGACAAGGGGGGTTTATGTCCCCTGACCCCAAGCCAGCCCCAGCTGGTGGCAGGATGCCGTGAACTGGAGGCAGCTGCTTGACTGGAGCCTGATGGCTGATTGAAGGGCCCTGGCTCCCAAGGGGATGTGGCAGAGTCCAGAGGGAATGTGCAGCTGGCCCTGCTGTACCTCAGAGGAGCCCGTGGTTCCTGGGGTCACAAGGGGTCACTGGGTCAGGACGTGCCTGGTTCAGAGCCCTGGGATTGCCCCGAGGTCTCAATCTGTCCACACCTGGCACCTCTGCCCACGTGTCCTGGTGCTCCCTACACACCAGTGCCTTTGTGCGACGCCCCTGCTCTGTGAATGAGCGGCTGAGGCAGGTGGATCACCTGAGGTCAGGAGTTCAAGAATAGCCTGGCCAATATGGTAAAACCCCGTCTACTAAATATAAAAAATTAGCTGGGTGTGGTGGCAGGTACCTGTAGTCCCAGCTACTTGGAGGCTGAGGCAGGAGAATCACTTGAACCCGGGAGGCAGAGGTTGCAGTGAGCTGAGATTGCGCCTGCACTCCAGCCTGAGCGACAGAGCAAGACGGTCTCACAAAAAAACAGTGTGAAAAGCAGACAGTGCCCAGCCCTGCCCCAGCTCTGGGAGGCCGTAAGGCGCAGCCAAGCTGCCCACACTGCGGGTGCTGTTCCAGGCCCCAGCTCTAGCCAGAGTTGTGTTCTGGCCACTCCCTGCCCCCACACACAGTTCCCATGTTCAGCCCTGAACTTAAGCCGAGCCCTCTCCAGCCCCTCAGCCTGCCCCGGCTCGTCCCAGCTCAGGCCTTGGTGGCTGCTCCTGACTCACCACCTGCTCTTTCCCACCCCAACCAAGGACCCAGGGCAAGTAGGGCTCCTGCCAAGGCCAGTAGGGCTTCCTGTGTCAGACTCGGGGCCCCGAGGAGTTAGGGGCTAGACTTGGCGGTAGGCTGGTAGGCGCTGGCCTTGGTCCCCCCGTTGGCAGTGGTGGGACGTGCATGTCAGTGTCCCGACCTGCGTGGACTCGGTTGTGGGTCTGGGCCCAGGCTGTCTGCTGGCCAGTGGGAGGAGCTATGTGGCCTTAGCAGGTCACCTGTGCCAGTCACCGCGCTGGAGCCCAGGGCTGTTTCGGTCCTCCCACGGGGAGGCCAGGCCAGACTGAGGTGGGGTCTGGGTGTGGCCAGGGCCCCGGCTGCTTTTTCGTCCTTGATTGAGAAAAGGGTAAGAGGCCTTCAGTGAATGCCAGACCCATCCATCCCCCAGGATCACACAGTGAGCCAGGGACTGTACCCGCTCAGACATGCACGTACTCAGGGCATGTGTGGAACCAAGAACTGAGCTGGGAACCCAGGAGCTGACCTGGGAATGGCTGCCGGCCACTCCTCCCTCCCTCCCTGCACCCACCCCTTCCAGAGCCAGGCCAGGCTGGGGCCACTGGACCCTCCTTCCGCTGTCCTCGCCAATCACACCTGTCGGGCCACTTGCTGAAGTGCTGGGCTCTGTCTCTGAGAACGTCCAGTTCCCCTTCCTGAGGCCTGCAGATCCTCGGGTGCCTGAAGCAGGAGGGGGTCTGTGCAGAGCAAGGACAACCCCACAGGAGGCAGAGCTGCCGTGCACTAGCCGCAGCCTCTCGGAGCCCTCCGGGGCCGGGAGTCCCCACCGTGTGTCCCAGGCTTGGCAGAGCCCGTGTGTTTCCGTGACCACAGTCAGCCTCGGTATCGGGCAGAGGCTGGGCTGTGGACGTGACTGTGGGGTCAGGTGAACCCTCGCCTTGGCTATGGGCAGGGGTCCCTTGGGGGTAGAAAATTGGAGGCCTGGAAAGGGTGTCAGTGACCCCATCACTCCGCCTAGAGACGGGGAGGCCAAGTCCAGGAGGGAAGGGTGCCGTGGATGTGAGGCTGGCCTGGGGCACCCAGTCCTAACTCCATGCCTGACCCCTGACCCCAAGGGTCTCACCTGCTTCCTTACTCCTGTTCAGGTGCACAGAAGCATCAGGTTAGTGGAGAGAAGGGTGTGGAGAGCCAGCAGGCCCTCTGGGTCGCCTGGCACCTCTGCTCCTGCCCTGTACCCGTCACGGTGTTAGGAGTCCACGGGAGCTGCCGGGAGACCACTGCGTGTCCCGTGGGCCTGCGCCGGGCTGCGCCTCCACCCTCCGTCCTCGGCCACCCTCTCCCTCTCACCAGTACCTGTCTGTAACTCTGCCCCAGACACGGGCTGGGTTGTATGGGGCTCTCAGGCTCCCTCCAGTTCTTGTTCCTCCAACACCCACCAGCCACCCAAGCCGGAGCCCTGGCCACATGGCCATGCGCAGCAGCCTGGGCTCCGCGCAGTCTTGTGGCCACATGGCCATGCGCAGCAGCCTGGGCTCCGCGCAGTCTTGGCCCCTCTGGTGCAGTGCCCTGCAGCCCTCCCCAGGCTGGCTCCGCGCCCAGAAGGGCACTCCAGCCCTGGACCATCCTCCCCAGCCACTGCCTGCTGTCCCAAGCTGGCATCCCCGTCCACACCTGCTCTGCTGGTAGCTCTGAGCATGGCATGGGAGGGGCTTCAAGGCTGGGCTCTATCCTGGGACAGGCAGCCCAGGACCAGGCCATGCTAGTGTGAGGAAGACCAGAGCCAGGTCCAGAGTCCTGGGAGAGCAGCTGTAGCCCAAAACCCCTGGCGCTCAGGCCATGACATGCCCAAATCCCTGGGGCCAGCCCTGAACTCACTCTTGACTGTGGGATCCCCGTAGACCCATGCTCCAGGCTCCCCTGGCTCTCAGGTCCCTCTGGCCTTGGCAGCGGCCTCCTTGGGCTGCAGCAGCCCTGGCTTCTGCACAGAAGCCCAAGGCTCACGCTTGCTCCTTGTGGCCCTGGAGTTGTTCATCACCAGATTCTGCTCATCAGGCGCGGGTGGGCCTGGGCCAGGAAGGATAACTCAGCTTCCCCGGATTAGCAGAGGCCTCCAAAGGGGCCTTGGCCAGGCAGTGCTGCTGCAGGGCGCTTGGACAAGCCAGCACTGCTGGCTGTCACAGGGCTGGGGGTGGGGTGGCTCCGGGGATGCTCGGTGCCCTGCAAGGCCCAGGATGTCCACGGGTGATGCTTGAGAAGCCTGGTCTCCAGACACGGGGAAGCCTTGCCAGGCGCGGAGGCTGCTGCGCCCTGGTGGGAAGAGGCGTTCTCGGGACGCAAGAGGGCACTGCAGCCCAGGGGAGAGCAGGTGTGGCCACGGGTGTGCACGTGCTGGCCGGACAGTCTGCTCAGCACAGCCAAAGTCGCAGAGTCCTGCCCAGCGGGAACCCAAGGTCCAGGGAGCAAGGCCACAGGAGGGGCCTCGGAGGACTTGTGAGACGGGACGTGTGAGCACGTGTGTGTTCCACGGGCCGCAGCTAGCGAGAGGCTGGTAAAGCGGATTGTGGGAAGATAAAGCTGGCAGCCTTTGCCGTCGGAGGTGGGTGAGAGCTTGGCTCTGCCCACTGGGGGGGTGGGGAGTTCTCCCTGCTTTCCCACCCACTGTTCCCACCCTTTATTTTCCCACCAGAGTGGGCCTGGCCTTCAGCCCCTGGGGCAAGCCTGACCTGAAGTCCTCCTCTCAGCAGGGGCTGGAAGGCCAGTGCTCCCACCTCCGCTGGGGGTCAGGCAGGGCATGGAGTGGCCCCGGACAGGCCAGCAGAGGGACAAGGACCCCACACACTGGACATGAATGAAACGCACGCAAACGCTTAACAGCTGTTGTGGGAATAGCTACCATGCAGCCGTGCCCGGCTTGTTCCTCCAAGGGGACCCTGGCATGGGCCCACGGGCAGCGCCGCCTGCTCCCTCGGCAGTCAGGAGTGGCTTGGGGGTGGCGGTGTCTAAAGGGGCTGGTTGCCATGGCTACCATAGGGTTCCGAGGCCCGTCATCTGGTCCCTGCTTCAGCCAATCGGCGGCGGGAGCCCGAGCTGCAGCCCAGAGTCACGCTTCTGCCTCCCAGCCACACAGTGGCCAAGAGCAGGGACCTGCTTCCTGGAGTGGCTGAAAGTGCTCGGACGGACGTCCAAGCCCATCATGGCGGACAGCGGGACGGTGGGGCAGGAGCAGGCACACGGAGCCAGGCAGGTGAGGTAAGCCGGGCAGGCGGCCGGGCGGACAGGTGGGCGCGCCTCCTCTGCCCATTGTTCTCGCGGCTGCGGCCCTGCCCTGGGCCCACCCCACCCTCGAGCACAGCTCACGCGCAGCGCCCGCACCCTCACGCTCAGACCCTCTCCGGGTGTCCCAAGGAAGGGTCGGGGAAGAGACAAAGGGAGTAGTGCGAGGCAGGACGAATCCCGCCGCACCACGGACCCCGAAACCGCCCTGGTGGGTCCTCCACGTCAGGTTTCACATAGAGGCGGCATCAAAGACCCCTGACCGATCCAGGCCAGCGTCCCGGCCATGGCTCCGGGGCTGGGCGGCAGGCCATGTCAAGTCGGTGCCGCTTAAGCAGCATTTTTTTGAGAAGAAAAAAAAAAAAAAGAAAAGCGATAAAAAGGAAAAAAACGTCCACCTATGACAGGGAGCAGCCAGCCCAGATGGATCAGAAGCGCCAAATCCCATTACTCGGGACTTCAGGGACAGGCCCTGCAAGGGCAGCTGCGATTAAGAGCTTGTCAATGGAGTCTCCTTTGGAGATCAAAGCGGGGCTTGCTTGTGTGTGTGTGTGCGAGTGCACGTGTGTGCGCGTGCATGCGTGTACGTGCAGGAGCGGACGCTGTAGGTGACAACAGAGGGGTCGTGCCCGCAACACCGTGGGGCCCGTGTGTCACCTGCGCGGCCGTCTCCAGGCCGCTGGCATCCTTGCTGCCGTGCACAACGCATGCGGACCCAGCAGGGGGCCCGAGCTGGGCACCTGGTCCCAACACCCGCACCCTTTGGAAGGCGGTCCCAAGGGCCTCCGCCTCTTCCTAGAGGCCGTCCCTTCCCTGAGTTCTGCCCAGAGGAGGCCGGCAGGAGCCGTGCACGTGGGCCGAGATGGGCCGAGCCGGGTGTGAGGACGGCCGTGGCTGTGTCTCTTCCCCCTGACCACACCCTGCTGCCCACAGAGGCCTTGAGCTCTCAGTTGGCCTGGCAGGCGCGCCCTGGGGGTTCAGAGCTCCCGCCGACACGATTGTGAGGTTATTAGGTAAACTCTGAGAAGCAAATCTTTTAATCCACTGTGGCTAATCCAGTGCACTTTTGTTTACCACGGCAGACGCTGCGGCAACAAAGGGGCCAGGGGCCCGGCACACACAATCACACCCTCAGAACTCGGCTGCGGCCGCGGGGTTCCTAGGCAGCCGAGAGAGACATCTCGAGACAGCTGAGCAGAGGGAGGCAGCGGAGGGCACAGGTGGGCGGGGTACAGGTGGGCCGGGGTGAAGGCAGCTGCCCGCCCAGCCCCGCTTCCTCACTTCCCATCCAGTGTCCCCTTGCCAGCCTGAAGGGCAGCTGCTGGGCTCTTGGGGCTGCTGGGGAGGGTCGGGTAGAAGGACACATGAGTACCAATGGGGGGAGTGGCAGCGCGGGGAGAGACCTGTGGGATGGAGGCTCTCAGGGTCGGGAAGGGCGTTCGGTGAGGGAACAGTGAGGATAAGGATGGGTCACTGTGGCAGGGGCAGGAGTGCCCCAACAAGGACAGGAAGCGGACTGAGGCTGCACAGGGAGGTGCGGCTTCACGTGCTGCTTCCCAGAGTCAGTCTGAGGCTCCTTAGGGGCATGGCCCCCGCACTTGGATGCCACCTTTTTTGGGAAAACCGAACTGAGGTTGGGAAAGGCCAGCGGGCCTTTCCCTGTGCTCGAGATGTGCCTGGGACACCAGACCTGGGCCATGGCCAGCCGTGGGCTGAATCCCGCCAGCCGGTCTGTCAGGGAGGGTCACACACGGACCTCTGGGGCTGTGAGGCCAGGTCAGGACGGTCACTTTGCTGAGGGGACACTGGCTCAAGGAGGTGCCTGCTTTGCCCAAGGCTACAGGCTGGCCCCAGACAAGGACAGGCACTCAGGTCTCCAGGGAGGCAGGTGCGGGGCCGGGCCCACTGGTCCCCTGATGTCTGTGGCTCCCAAGTGGGGAGGTGTTGGCTGGTGGCGAGCCACTCTCCCCTCCTCCTTCCCCAGGCCCTGTGGCCCGGCGGGTGGTGAGTGGCTGTTCTGACCCTCCAGGCAGGCCCACTTGACCATATCCTGGCATCTACCTGGCCCCAATCCCAGCTTCTGGACCTCCTGGGGTCCGAACCCTTCAGAAAAGCAGCTCAAGAGGACTCACTCAGGACACCAGGAGGTGTGGACAGTACCCTGGGATGGAGGGGCTGCCTCTGGGGCCCACCAGCTGGCTGAGATTTTCTGTTGACCTTGGCGGCCTGACCTTTGACCCTCAGAGGCCAGCAGGGATGTGGCAGTCAGGTCTGCTGGATGGGTCTGTACATGGGTGACGTGGACGAGGGCAGCTCTGGGGTCTGCCCTAGGAAACAAGCTTGGACCTCAAGCCAGTGAGGACAAGCACTGGCCACAGCAGCTGTTTCTTTTATTCTTTTCTTTCTTTCTTTCTTTCTTTTTTTTTTTTTTGAGATAGAGTCTCTCTCTGTTGCCCAGGCTGGAGTGCAGTGGCACAGTCTTGGCTCACTGCAACCTCTGTCTCCCAGGTTCAAGCAATTCTCCTGCCTCAGCCTCCTGAGTAGCTGAGACTACAGGCACTTGCCACCATGCCCGGCTAATATTTGTATTTTTAAAAGAGATGGAGTTTCACCACATTGGCCAGGCTAGTCTCGAACCCCTGACCTGAGGTGATCTGCCGCCTCAGCCTCCCAAAGTGTTGAAATTACAGGCGTGAGCCTGGCCTAATTTTTGTATTTTTAGTAGAGACGGGGTTTCACCATGTTGGCCAGGTTGGTCTCGAACTCCTGACCTCAGGTGATCCCCCCGTTTCGGCCTCTCAAAGTGCTGGAATTACAAGTGTGAGCCACCGCGCCCGGCCTCACACAGCAGCTGTTGCTCTGGGCCCCTGTCCCGCATTGGCTGAGTGGTTTGCCCTCCACCTCTCTGTGGGTGAGTTGTCCTGACCACAGGTGCCCAGTCCATGGTGGGTCCCGGGAACAGAGGCCGTCAGGTCTTCCATGGCCATGGTGACAGTCGCCTTGACCTGACTTTGGAGCCAGGGCATTTGAGGCAGGGCCCTGCTCCCTTTCCCCCTGGCCCCGCCTTTTGTGAGGTCCAAGATCACTCCTGGGGCATCTGCCCTGTGGAGGCAGCCTTGGCTGCAGAGCTCTGTGGACAACTCCAGACAGCAAGCATGCTGCAACACAGCTGGAAGACGCAGCTGCCAGACAGGTGCGAGGGTGAGAGGAGGAAGGACCTGTGGAGGGGCACAGCAGTCATAAGCAGGAGCTGGGCTGGCCCAGGAGCCCACGGCAGAGTGAGTCTCTGAGGAAGGTGGTGGAACCTTCATGCCAGGCTCCAGGCCACCTTGGGGCAATGTGGCTGCCATCAGCTGTGACCACCACCCTGCTGGACACAGACACTGCCCACTGGTCGGCTCCACCCCTCAGGGCCTCAGCCGTGGTGCCCTCTCCTTCCAGTGTGTTACACAGGCCGCTCCACGTGACCATATCAGTAGCATCACTGCATAACATTCCTGAACATGGAAAGAAGAAAATGGAACACAGTGGGCCAGGTGCGGTGGGCGGTGGCTCATGCCCACAATCCCAGCACTTTGGGAGGCTGAGGCGGGCGGATCACAAGTTCAGGAGTTTGAGACCAGCCTGGCCAACATGGCGAAATCCCATCTCTACTAAAATTAAAAAAAAAAAAAAAATGGGTGTGGTGGAGTTTCCTGTAACCCCAGCTACTCGAGAGGCTGAGGCAGGAGAATCTGCTTGAACCCGGGAGGTGGAGGTTGCAGTGAGCTGAGATTGTACCATTGCACTTCAGCCCAGGCAAGAGGAGCAAAACTCCATTTAAAAAAAAAATGTAACACTTGGACCATTTTGAGTCTTCTTGCCTTTATAAACACGTTTCACGTTTTCCTTTTACTTATTTTTTATTTGTTCAGAGTCAGGCTTTTGGTTTTTGTTTGTTTGTTTGAGACGGAGTCTCACTCTGATGCCCAGGCTGGAGTGCAATGGCGCGACCTTGGCTCACTGCAACCTCCGCCTCCCAGGTTCAAGCGATTTTCTTGCCTCAGCCTCTGAGTAGCTGGGACTACAGGCGCGTGCCACCACACCCAGCTGATTTTTTGTATTTTAGTAGAGACGGGATTTCACCATGTTGGTTAGGCTGGTCTCGAACTCCTGACCTCAGGTGATCCGCCCGCCTCGGCCTCCCAAAGTGCTGGGATGACAGGCGTGACACACCATGCCCGGCCCAGAGCCAGGTCTTGTCCTCACTCAGGCTGGAGTGGCGTGGCACCATCTCAGGTCACTGGAGCCTCCACCTCCCAGGCTGAAGCCATCCTCCTGTCTCATCCTCCGGCATACCTGGGACCACAGGTGCACGCCACCATACCCGGCTAATTAAAAACAATGTTTCTGTAGAGACAGGTTCTTGCATTGTTGCCCAGGCTGGTCTCAGACTCCTGGGCTCAAGTGATCTGCCAGCCTTGGCCTCCCAAAGTGCTGGGATTATAGGTGTGAGCCACCATACTGGCCCACATTTTCTATTTTCACAAAAAGTGGTGCCCTGTGTGTATGGCCTTGCAGCATCTCTCCTGGGTGTTGTATCTCCATTTTCTGTTGGGCTTGGGATGGGGGCACAGGCAGCACTTGGCCCTGAGCTCAGAATTGAAGGTAAAAGAAGACTCAGGATTGAGAGCTGGGGCTCGCCTTATGGCCTGGAAGGCGGCAGAGTAGTGGGGGCCTGTGCCTCCAAAGGAACGTCCAGTCCTCCCTCACCTGAACTGGATGGTCCAAGGCCTCCCTCCGCCTGCAGGGGCCTCCCCTGCCTGCGCACTTCCACCTCCCACACCTAGGGACTGGGCGGAGTGGGTGGGGAAGGGACAGGCAGGAAGAGGCTGAACCCAAGGCTTCCCTGGGCCTTCAGAACCCTGGATTTGAGCCATCCCGTCCTCTTTCCCCGCTCCCCTTACACTGGCATAGGGATGGTGGCCATCTGCCACAGGTGTCCATCTCTGCCGCTGGCAGTCTCTGTCACACATCATACAGTGCTTATGCTCCTCAGCTCACGTCTTTGGTGTGTCTGCCAGGATTTCCTTTGGGTCATTTATTTTTATTTTTATTTTTAGTAGAGACGGGGTTTCCTCCATGTTGGTCAGGCTGGACTCAAACTCCTGACCTCATGATCTGCCCACCTCGGCCTTTGAAAGCACTGGGATTATGGGCGTGAGCCACCATGCC
>CAUYLG010010914.1:0-50558 GCA_963573385.1 Cacajao melanocephalus | reverse complement strand
GGAGGATTCCCTCCTTTTGTATTGTTTGATACAGTTTCAGAAGGAATGGAACAAGCTCCTCTTTGTATGTCTGGTAGAATTCAGCTGTGAACCTGTCTGGGCCTGGTCTTTTTTTGGTTGGTAGGCTATTGATTGCTACCTCTACTTCAGCCCTTGTTGTTGGTCTATTCAGGGTTTCAACTTCCTCCTGGTTTAATCTTGGTAGAGTACAAGTGTCTAGGAATTTATCCATTTCTTCCTGGTTTACTGGTTTATGTGCATAGAGCTGTTTGTAGTAATCTCTGATGGTAGTTTGTATTTCTGTGGGATCAGTGGTGATATCCCCTTTATCATTTTTTATTGCATCTATTTGATTCTTCTCCCTTTTCTTTTTTATTAATCTGGCTACCAGTCTGTCTATTTTGTTGATCTTTTCAGAAAACCAGCTCCTGGATTTATTGATTTTTTTGAAGGCTTTTTTGTGTCTCTATCTCCTTCAGTTCAGCTTTGATCTTAGTTATTTCTTGTCTTCTGCTAGCTTTTGAGTTTTTTTGATCTTCCTCCTGTAGCTCTTTCAATTTTGATGATAGGGTGTCAATTTTAGATCTTTCCTTGTTTCTCATGTGGTCATTTATTGCTATAAATTTCCCTCTCAACACTGCTTTAAAGGTGTCCCAGAGATTCTGGTAAGTTGTGTCTTCATTCTGATTGGTTTCGAAGAACACCTTTATCTCTGCCTTCATTTCATTGTTTATCCAGTCGACACTCAGAAGCAAGTTGTTCAGTTTCCAAGTGGTTGTGCAGGTTTGAGTGTGTTTCTTAATCCTGAATTCTAGTCTGATTGCACTGTGGTCTGATAGACTGTTTGTTATGATTTCCGTTCTTTTGCATTTGCTGAGGAGTGATTCACTTCCTATGATGTGGTCAATTTTAGAGTAAGTGCAATGTGGTGCTGAGAAAAATATATATTCTGTGGATTTAGGGTGGAGCGTTCTGTAAATGTCTATTAGATCCGCTTGGTCCAGCTCTGCATTCAACTCCTGGATGTCCTTGTTAATTTTCTGTCTTGTTGATCTGTTTAATATTGGCAGTGGAGTGTTGAAGTCTCCCACTATTATTGTGTGGGAGTCTAAATCTCATTTTAGGTCATTAAGAACTTGCTTTATGTATCTGGGAGCTCCTGTGTTGAGTATATATATATTTAGGATAGTTAGCTCTTCTTGTTAGGTTGATCCTTTTACCATTATGTAGTGTTCTTCTTTGTCTCTTTTGATCTTTGTTGGTTTGAAGTCCATTTTGTCAGCAATTAGGATTGCAACTCCTGCTTTTTTTTGTTCTCCATTTGCTTGGTAAATCTTCTTCCATCCCTTTATTTTGAGTCTATGTGGGTCTTTGTATGTGAGATGGGTTTCCTGAATACAGTACACGGATGGGTTTTGACTTTTGATCCAGTTTGCCAGTCTGTGTCTTTTGATTGGCGTGTTTAGGCCATTTACATTCAATGTTACTATTGTTATGTGTGAATTTGATCCTGCCATTTTGTTACTGGCTGGTTTTCTTTCCCATTAGTTGACTCATTTTCTTCATTGCATTTTTGGTCTTAGCCCACTGGTTTGCTTTTACAGTGACTGATACTTGTTCCTTTCCATGCCTAGTGTTTCTTTTAGGAGCTCTTGTAGGGCAGGTCTGGTGGTGACAAAATCTCTCAGTAATTACTTGTCCATAAAGGTTTTATTTCTCCTTCACTTATGAAGCTTAGTTTGGCTGGATATCAGATTCTAGGTTGAAAGTTCTTTTCTTTAAGGATGTTGAATATTGGCCCCCACTCTCTTCTGGCTTGTAGGGTTTCTGCCGAGAGATCCTCTGTGAATCTGATGGGCTTCCCTCTGTTGGTGACCTGATCTTTCTCTCTGGCTGCCCTTAGCATTTTTCCTTCGTTTCAACCCTGGTGAGTCTGATGATTATGTGCCTTGGGGTTGCTCTTCTTGAGGAATATCTTTGTGGAGTTCTCTGTATTTCTTGAATTTGAAATTTGGACTGCCTTGCTAGGCTTGGGAAGTTCTCCTGGATAATATCCTGGAGCACGTTTTCCAGCTTGGATTCATTCTCCCCATCATATTCAGGTACACCGATGAAGCGTAGGTTAGGTCTTTTCACATAATCCCATATTTCTTGGAGGCTTTTTTCATGTCTTTTCACTCTTTTTTCTCTATTCTTGCCTTCTGTTTTTATTTAATTGAGTTGATCTTCGATCTCTGATATCCTTTCTTCTGCTTGATCAATTTGGCTGTTAAAACTTGTGTTTGCTTCATGTAGTTCTCGTGCTGAGTTTTTCAACTCCAAGTCGTTTATGTTCTTCTCTAAGCTGGTTATTCTAGTTAGCATTTCGTCTAACCTTTTTTCAAGGTTTTTGGTTTCTTTGCATTGAGTTAGAATGTGTTCCTTTAGCTCAGAAAAGTTTGTTATTATTCACTTTCTGAAGCCTGTTTCTGTCAATTCGTCACACTCCTTCTCAGTCCTGCTGTGATCCTGTGTTGTTGAGGAGTTGTGATCCCTTGAAGGGGAAGAGGTGTTCTGGTCTTTGATGGTTTCATCTTTTTTGCGCTAGTTTTTTCCCATCTTTGTGGGTTTACCTGGCTGTGTTGTCAGGGACCTGCTTGATGAGGTTGCTCGTCTGCCTGTGGAGGCACTACTGGGTTTCTAGGGACTCCTTCAGGTTACTAGGGATTGTTTATACTGGGAGATTAGGCCCGCCTCTTCCGCTGACCTGTAGGCACTGCTGGATTGTCAAGAACACCGTCCCGTTGCTACGTAGGCTTCCTGTGTTTTTTGTTAAAACATGTAGCCCAGTCTCACCCCTCTAATGGTGGGTTGTGCCCTTCCTCCACTGGCTGGATCATTCAGGGTTCAGCTCAGGCTGTGGCACTGACTGCGCAACCAGTTAGAGTCAGAGCTTCAGCCCTCTGGGGTTTGTGGGGGAGGGTAGGGACCCACCCAGCAGCACCCGGCAGTCTCCCCACACTTTTGGCTTCCTCTCTCTCTAGTCATGGGGTAGAGGCCTGCCCAGCTGCTCCTGCTTACAGCTCCCTCCCTCTCCGGGCACGGGGAGGGAGCAATAGGTCAGTCTGCAGGTTCCCTTGGCCGCCTTTTGGGTTTATGTGTCTGTTTAGGTCTGTACGCCAATCCGGGACACCATCCTGGATTATTATTCAACTCTGCACTTGTAATTCCTGGTGCTTGACTGGCAAAGATCCCCTGTTCTGTGTATTGCTGAGGCTTTGTGGGAAGCGCTGTATCTGGACCGGAATGCCAGAGGGGGAGTCTCTGACTCGCCGGCACTTTCTAGGAGAAGCAGCACCCCTCCCTGCCTCGGTCTGCCCTGAGTCGGCTTTGCTCACCGTCAGACCAGACCTGTTGAAATGCACCTGGTACCTCGGTTAGAGCTAGGAGATCTCTGGATTTCTGCGTCTCTCTCGCTGGGTGTTGTGCACTGCAGTTGTATCTATTCAGCCATCTTGGATCCCCTCTTTCTTGTTTTCTTTTCTTTTCTTTTTTTTGTCTTGCCCTATTGCCCAGGCTGGAGTGCAATGGCATGATCGCGGCTCACTGCAACCTCTGCCTTTGGGGTTCAAGCAATTCTCCTGCCTCAGCCTCCCTAGTAGCTGGGATTACAGGTGCACACCACCACACCCTGCTAATTTTTTTTTTTTTTTTGTATCTTTAGTAGAGACAGAGTTTTACCATGTTGGCCAAGTTGATCTCGAACTCCTGAACTTGTGATCTGCCCACCTCGGCCTACCACTTCTGCCTCCCAAAGTGTGGGGATTACAGGCGTAAGTCCCCGAGCCTGGCCACTGCTAGGTACCTGTGGGAGCTTTCAAAACTTCAGATTAGGCTAGGCACAGTGACGCATATCTGTAATCCCAGCACTCTGGGACGTCAAGGTGGGAGGATCACTTGAGGTTAGGAGTTCATGACCAACCAAGCCAACATGGTGAAACCCCGTCTCTACTAAAAATACAAAAATTAGTTGGGTGCGGTGGCGTGTGCCTCTGATCCCATACTCGGGAGGCTGAGGCAGGAAAATTGCTTGAACCCAGGAGGCAGAGGTTGCAGTAAGCCTAGATTGCACCACTGCACTCCAGCCTAGGTGATACAGCAAGACTCTGTCTCAAAAAAAAAAATCAGATTAGAGGGCCCACATCCTCTAAATCAGAATGTGAAACGGTGAGGCCAACAAGGTTTATTTTTCCAATCTTCCCAAGGCTTCTAGGGCCCAGCAGTCTGGTTTGCAAACCACTCTTCTAAAGCAATATCTTTCTATTCGTAAGAAGGAGCCCATGACATAGAGGTGTTAAATTAAGGTCTCTTGGGTCAACTTTTGGATCCACTGTTCCAAAGGGACAGGTTCTCAGGGGGCTGGCATTTTCTTGGGGTGAAGTGGGAGCTGCTGCAGGGGTTGAGAAAGCGGGAAGGAGGTCTTTGCTGCATTCCAGAGCAGATCTGGCTGTGAACAAACGAGAAAGAGCTTTAGTGTAAGCCAGGCTGAATGGATAATTAAACAGATAGCAAAATGGAATGCAGTTGCACACACCTCCTGGGAGCTGGCTGAGGGGAGATAATATGCTTTCCTGTCGTCAGAAGGCACAGGAGGAAAAACAACTGGGCCTGGCCGTTGGCCATTTAACAATATCGCTTTTGTAAACAAGTTGAAATATCCAATAACTGTAAAACTTATGGCATGTCCTTAAAAGCCTGTTGCTGTTTTCCCTGTAAATGGATGAGTGTTTCCGACCGAAGGTGTTCTAATTAGACAGTCTGCATCCCTGGGGGCTGCAAGGTCATCCTTGGGAAGGAGGGTCTGATCCCTCTTTGTGGCCTCAGGACCACGGGTGGGGGTGGTGAGCTCCGGGCGCCGCCAGGTGGTGCTTTGTTTGTTTTGTTAGTCACTGTGCTGGATTGTAGCTGAACAGCTCTCCTCCTTCCCGTTGTCTACAAAGACTCCAAAGAGCAATCCAGCACAAACTCAAAGAAGCACACTCTTACGATGGAAGCGCGGCAGTGAGTGCCCAGCAAAGAGGCAGCCCAGCAAAGAGGCAGCCCTTCAGGCTGGGAAGAGAGAGAAGGCTGGATCCGTTCATCAGAAAACACTTTGGTGGTGCAAGCAAAAGAAAGGTAGAAAGTCTGGTTCTAGGTCTAGAGGAGCTCATGGTCCTGATGGAAAGAGAATGCAATCACCCATGCACACTCATGCACATGTTCACACACGCACTCACAGAAATGCTCACACATGCACACTCATGCATATGTTCACACATGCACTCACATGCACTCACATAACACTCATGCACACACATGCACTCACATACATGCTCACACATGTGCACTCATGCACATGCTCACACACTGATGCACAAGCTCACACTCACATGCACACTCGCACACACTCACACATGCTCATGCTAACACATGCACAGGCTCACATGCTCACACACATGCACACATGCACATGGTCAAACATGATCACACTCATGCACGGGCTCACATGCTCGCACTCATGCATATGCTCACACATGCTTACAAACTCACACATGCACTCATGTACATGGTCACACACTCACACATGGACACACATGCTCACATATATTCACACACTCATGCACAGGGTCACACATGCTCCCACTCACACTCGTGTTCACTTGCACACATGCTCACTCACACATGCTCACTCATGCACACACACATCCTAAAAAGGGAATCAAGGGGGCAGGATCCCAGCACTGGTAAGTGGAGCAGGAGCAGATCAGCATGGTGGGCAGCAGGTGAGGGGACAGTGCTCCGGAGCTGGGGTTCTTCATAGAGGAATCACAGAAACTCAGGGCTGGGTGGGATTCTATGGCCACTTGGTGCGAAAGACAGCTCTCACTTTCTTCCTCCCCTTTCCTCATGGATGTGGAGCTCGGCCACGCTTCACAGGTAATGGGCACAGTCCTCTGCAAGACTGTCCTCGTTCCAGACATCAGCTGCAAGCTCACGGGTTTCCCAGGTTACTCACACCCTATCCAGTTGGCTACAAATTTAGGAGTTCCCATGATCACCCTCAGGTTTGATAATTTGCTAGAAAGACTCACAGGACTCAGGAAAGCACTATATTTAAGATTATAATTTTAAAAATTGTAGTAACATACACATAGCATAAAATGTACCATCTTAGCCATTTTTAGATGTCCAGTTCAGCAGTGCTAAGCACACTTGCATTGTTGTGCAACCAATCTTGGGAACGCTTGTCACCTTCCAAAACCGAAACTCTGTACCCATCAAACAACCACTCCCCATCACCCCTCCCAGCTCCTGGAACAAACAGTATCAGTGTCTGTAATTTGACCCCTTAGGTGCTTTGTACAAGTGGAATCCTACCACATTTGTCTTTTTGGCCATTATAGTTTTATTATAGCAGAAGTTTACAAATCAGAGCCAACGAGAAAGAGACAGAGAGAGAGACATGTACACGAGGTATGGGTGGATTTCAGATGCAAAGCCCCCACCATCCTCAGGGACACATCACCCTCTCAGCCTTGAATGTGACCAATTCAGAGGACTGCCAACCAGGGCAGCTCACCAAAGCTTCAGTGTCCAGAGTTTTTATTGGAGTTTCACATAGCCGTAATTGATGGAATCATTGCCCATGTGATGGCGTTCAATCTTCAGCCCACCTCCCCTCCCCAGAGGTCAGGCTGATATCCTATGACTCAAAACCCCAGCTCTCTAATGCCATGACTGCTTCTCCAGACATAGCCAGTCCTTATTCTGAATTATCTCATCAGCATACCTGATGGAGGGGCCCACCGCAAGTCACCTCATCAACAGAAGCTTCCAAGTGTGGTCTAAGAGGCTCACAGTAACTAGCAACAACAGGGGCCTATAACCCTCGTGGGAGATCAGAGATGTCTTTCTAACAGCTCACAGGCCCTACTGCCTTGGTTGAAGGGTGACCCCCAATTATATGCCCACATCCAGAAACCTGTGAATGTGAGTTTATTTGGGATAAAAATTCTTTTCAGATGTAATTAAAGTTGAGAATCTCAAGATGACATCATCCTGGATTACCCAGGTGAGCCCTAAATCCAATAACAACTGTCCTTGTGAAAGACACACAGAGGAGAGATGGAGAGAAGAGGAAACGGCCATGGGGAGACAGAGGGAGAGACAGGGGTGATGCTACCACAAGCTGAGATGCCCAGGGCCACCAGAAGCTGGAGGCGCGAAGGAAGGAGTCTCCCCTTGAGGCTTCAGAGGGACCCCGGCCTGCCAGCCTTGATTTGGGGCTTCTGGTCTCTGGAACTGTGAGGAAATCTATTTCTGCTGCTTTAAGCCACCCAGTTTGTGGCGATTTGTTACAGAAGCCACAGGAAACTAACACAGAGAGCCTAAACAATACCCTACACACACCATGGCCTCCCCTCAAGACAGACCGAAAGAGGGACTAAAGGGACACTAAGGAGGGCACCCAGGCAGAAGGGACAGTGAGAGGCCAGGGCAGATGGTGGCAGCCCGGCCCACAGGCTTCTCCATCTTCTCCTTGGCAAGACAAGCCCCCAGGCCTCTGTTGCCCACTCTCCTCTACACAGACACCCACTGTGGGAAGGGCTCCATTCTGGTTAGTGAAAACCATTCACGGTAAACGTGCCTCCTTTGTCAGTGATGAGTTAAGGGGTGGGCATGTGTCCTGGCCAGTTAAATGTGAGAGGAAAGATTTCCTGGTTTTTACAAAGGGGTGTGGGGGAGGAGACGGCTCCTTCTCTCCTCTTGTCGGGGTGGATGGAGCCACAGCAGCCACCTTGTGACCATGAGGGCAGAAGGCTGGCTCACTGAGGAGGATTAAAGGCAAAACAGGAAAGAACCTGACTCCTGATGATATCATGCAGCCCCTGATTCGCCAGCCCCGCCCCTTGGACTTTTTGTAATGGTGATAATTAATTCCTTCCTTTTGGGCCTTTTGGATCAGACTTTCTGCTACTTGTGGCCAAAGCACCTTTACTCAATGGTTTTCAAACATTCTTAACCAAATCTCATTGTGAAAATATTTTACATTGGAATCCAGATCCATACAGAGAACTGAAACAAATGATTCACAGAATAGTATGTATAAGACATTTGGATATTTTCTATCCTTTTTTCTTTATTTAGTTGCTGGTCACAACCTAGCATTTATTGACTGCTTTCATGATCCGCCAGTGGTCAGAACACACAACTTGGAAAGCACTATGTGGAAAAACAAAACAAAAACCAGAAATATTTGCCGGGGAGAGAGAGAGAGAGAAGTTGCCCCAGTGGAGGCAAAATCACATTGACCCTGCCCCGGACACCAAGATGGTGTCTTGGGGCACTGGTTGTGCACAAAGACAGAGGTGGAGGGGGACAGGGGGGGCGAGTCAGAGAAAAAGGGAGGCAGAGATGGAGGAAGAGCCCCACTCAGAGCTGCACACCCACAGATGCTGACATGATACCCCAGAAGGGCAGAGCGGGAGGCTGGCAGAATCAAGTAGAAAACACAGAAGTCCAGGGTTGAGAAGGAGGAGAAAAAGAGATACAGGAAGTTTAAAATGAGATGCAGAGACAGAAGTGCAAGCAGGCTGGGAAGTGGAGATTCTAAGGGCGAGACCCAAAGGAGACACATTCCAGAATAAGCTGGAGCATGAGGGGCCTGTGCACGGGCCAGGGTCTTAGTGTCCAGAGTCCAGCTCCAGGCCGGGGCTCGGCCACTCAGGAGCCTTGGTCAAGTCACTTCGCCTTTCAGCCTCTGCTTCCTTCTCTGAGAAACCCCACTAGGAGTCCCTCTTTCTCACGAGTGTGGAGAAAGTCATGCTGCAAAGCGAGCACCAGGACTTGAGGGTCTCTAAAGGATGGATGGATGGATGGATGGATGTCCGTCCAGAAGGGCTGTCCTCACAGACCCCTGCCCTTGGCCGGACACAGGGTCTTTCGCTGCCACCCACCCACGGCGTCCCCAGTGTCCCTCTCCAGACAGTTCCCTCCCCTGCTTCTCTGCCCAAAGGAGGGAAACCCATTTCCCTGGGAACAGCTGTGTTTCCTCCACAAACAAATGTTCCCTTAAAACGTTTCTGAGGAAGAGCGGATGGTAATGAGCGAACATCTGGCCAAGCGGCACACTTTCTTTTTTGGCAGCTCCGGAGCCTGCCAAGTGACTGTTCCCTAATGTTCACCACATCCCAGCCCCTGCTATTCCCAATCAGGCTTGTGCCACTACGCCTCAATTAAGAGCAGATGCGGGGCTGAGCGAACGAGGAGGAAAAAACACCCTTCCCCAGCGTCCCTCTGCGCTGCTCAAAATCCAGGGAAGTGGTCTGAGAACTCACAGGGACTCCAGCTTCTGCCTTTGGACTTCATCCGTCCATCCATTTGTCTGTCTATCCATCCATCCAGCTGCCCCTGCTATGGCCTTTGGGGATACAGATGTGAACAACAGATCCTTTCCCCCTATCTGGCTCCTGGACAGACAGTCTTCTTCCCTACAATACAGGCATTGGCAAACTGGCTCTACGGAGGGCCAGATAAAAAATATCTGGCTTTGCAGACCGCAAGCTCTTTGTCACAACTCTTCAACTGCACTGTTGCTGTGTGAAAGCAGCCATGGACAATACATAAATGAATGAGCATAGCTGTTCCAATAAAACCTTATTTACCAAAATGGTGGCAGGCTGGATTTAGCCCATGGGTCATAGTCTGCTGACCTCTGCTATATGACAATATCCTAAGTTGAGGTGGTCACCTCTTGGGGTATCTGCCTTAAGTGTCCCTCACCTATTGCACTGCATGAGCCCTGCTATCTCCTCCCCACCCCATTCTGGTGGACTCAATTGATTGGCCCACCCTGGGAAGACACAGGTGGTGATACCTGACCCAAACTGGGCTACTCAGAGTCTTTCTCCAGGCTTAGGAATTGGACCAAGTGGGTCAGTTGGTCTGGAGCTCATTTACACTGGGAACTGAGGGCCACCATCTTCTTCCTGCCTCCTAGATAGAGATGCAGAGAAAAGTGGCTATAGACAGTGTAAAATTTTGGTCTGAATATTTGCATGTCCTCCAAATTCGTGTGTTAAAACCCTCACCTGCAAAGTGATGGTATTAGGAGGTGGGGCCTGTGGCTAGACGTGAGGGTGGAGCCTTCACAAATGGGATTAGTGCCTTTATAAAAGAGATCCCAAAGAGACCCTCGCCCCTTTCATCATGTGAGGACACAGTGAGAAGGTGCCATGTCTGAACCAGAAAGCAGGCCATCACCAGATACTGAATCTGCCAGCAGCTTAGTCTTGGACTTCCCAGCCTCCAGAACCATGAGAAATAGATCTCTGTTGCTTATACGCCACCCAGTTTATGGTATTTTGTTATAGCAGCCATAAGGGACTAAGACAGGTATGAAATAACCCATGTGGAGAGAGGCTTCCTGGCATCCTAATTTACTTTCAGACTGTCCCATCCTGTCCTGAGCCCTGCCTACATTATGGCCCTGTGTTCCCCAGAGCCCTCTGGATCCTTCTTAAAGAGTCTGCTTTTCTGTTTATACTGGCTTAAGTTGGGACTTGCTTCAACTAACCAAGCAAGGCTTTCTGTACCACTTTCTGCCTCTGCACGCCATTCATACGATTAATTGGCTTTTGTGCCAAGGCTTGCCCTGCAGTAGATACCTAGGAAAGTAAGATATGTCCTTGCCCTCCAGCAACAGATAGGTAACAAAATAGGGAAGATGGACATCCGTGTCCCTCACTCTTGCACAACCCACAATGTACTTGGACTGCATCAACTGCCAAGGAGGAAGGGGTATGGAGCAGGAGGTAGGGGAAATCTGAGAGCCTCGGCAGAGGAGCCACCTGTTGTAGGCCTTGGAGAGTGCGTTGACTTTGGGCAGGAAAATAAAGTGGAGGGGCAATGTTTGAGTATAGAGCAACGTTTTCCAAATTAAGTTCATAGAATGCTAATCCCGGGAGGAATTTTGTGGTATCCATCCTCTCCTTTCTTACCCATCGACCTTTGATTCCATCCAATTGATAATATGCTCCTTGGAAATACTCACTCTCCCAGGCTCCTTTGCAGCTAAAGTGATCATGTGATATACTTCTGACCTTCTGACCAATGAGATGTAAGCAGAGGTCAGCTGGAGGGTGCTTACAGGATATAAAGGTTCAAACTCACCTTTGTACCTTGCCTTCTCCTTCTTCCTGCCTGGAATGTAGCTGTGGTGCCTGAAGGAGCTTTTTGCAACCATCAGGATGAAAGCTACATGTTAAGGAGGGCAGAGCAGGAAGCTGGAAGGAGTCTGGGTTCCAGTGCCATGTCCGAGCTACCGCATCAGCCCTGGACTGCTTATTTCTGTACTGGTTACTGAGGGAGGTGGTTCTCCCATTTGCAACTCAACACACTTCTAACCAATGCAATGCCTCTAATGATAAAAGAGTTCTAAAGACCAAATCAGTTTGTGTATACCGATTTCCACTGTCAGAGATTCACAAAATAGATTATTACAGGTTCTGAGAAACTTAATATGAAGATCACTGTTTAACCCAATGTTTCCCAAAATGTTTGTTCACCAACACCTCCACTGCCAGGATGCCAATGGGCATCCTGTGGAACACACTTTGAGAAACAAGCTATAGAGGAAGAAGCATGGGCTTCAGGGTCAAGAAAGATCTGGGTTGTAATGCTGTGTGGCTTCAGGCATCTCATATAACCTCTCTGAGCCTGAGGTTCCTACTCTATAAAACAAGTGAGGGACATTACAGGTTACAGGTAATCCAAGTAAAGCGCTCAGCACTGTCTGTGGCTCCTAGTCAGTCATCAATCATTCTCATTAGCTGCTAGGATAGTGTTTTGAAAAGAAAGTAGCATAAGAGACAGAAGAACCTGGCCTGAGTGATGGTTTGCCACTTTCTTCCTCTGTGACCCTGGGCCAGTGACTGCTCTTCTCCGAGCCCCTGTGTTCTGAATGGCAGAGCAGGAATTACAGTGTCTACTTAGGCAACAGGAGGTATGTGGAAAAGCCTGGCCCCAGGAGGATGTTCCCCCAGTGCAGGAGCCCAGAGCTCTGCCACCAGGCCTTGCCTCCGGTCCCTGCAGGCCAGCCCTATGCCCCAGAAAGGCTACAGCATTTGACTTTTGCATTTTCATTTGTAAGGCGTTTGCCTCACCTCCCTGCCCACTTGTCTGTCTTCCCCCAGGGATTGCCACTGGACCCTTCCGGGAGCCCCCCAGCGCAGAGCCTCCGCTCCAGATGACTCTGTCTCCTCATCAGCCACACCTGCAGCGCCCAGTGAAGCCTCCCAGCCTTGCAGGGCTCCCCCCAGCCCTCCCAGGCAGCCACAGCTCGAGGCTCAAGCAACAGCACAGGGGTGTGGCCTGATGACCCGGACTGCGTCTTCACGCTGCGCACGAGGCCTTAGGGAAATTGCTTCCCCTTTGAGCCTCAGTTTCCTCCTCTATACAAGGAAGGGATTGCAACATATGGAATTGAAAATGAAGATAAGGCTTGCTTCACAGGGTTGTCAAGAAGACGAAATGAGGAAGAAAAGCACATCTGTACGTACATTTGTTGGTTGCTATTATTTACCTTTTATTTTTTCGGCCTTGCTTTTGAGGCCTTTCATTCTCCTTCGTTACCCTCTCTCTTCTTCACAGTGAGCTTGACTTTTTCTTTGACATGTGCTGAGTATTAACTATGTGCCGGGTACCCTGTTTGCATTATCTTAGTTCATCTTCCCCCAGAGTCTATGAGGTAAATCTCCCCCTCCACTTTTTTTTTCTTGAGACAGAGTTTCACTCTTCTTGCCCAGGCTGGAGTGCAGTGGTGACGTCTCGGCTCACCACAACCTCCGCCTCCCGGTTCAAGCGATTCTCCCGCCTCTGCCTCCGGAGTAGCTAGGATTACAGACATGTGCCACCACGCCCGGTTAATTTTGTATTTTTAGTAGAGATGGGGTTTCTCCATGTTGGTCAGGCTGGTCTCGAACTCCCAACCTCAAGTAATCCACCTGCCTCGGCCTCCCAAAGTGCTGGGATTACAGGCGTGAGCCACCATGCCCTGCCTGGTAAATCTTTTTATTCCTATGTTCCAGTTAAGGAAACAAGCTCAGAGAGGCTAACTCACTGGCCCGGGTCAGATGGGGTATATATAGCAGATCTGAGACTCGAAGCCAGGTATTCTGGTGTTAAAGCTTACCCTTCTAACTACAGCACTGTCCTGCTTCCCTGCTGGCTGCCAAAACCTGTCTATCAATCCTGACTCCAGGCGAGCGAGGCAGATATCCACTTGCTCTTCTGTCTCAGGAACGGATCTCATGCCATATTAGTTCACGTGTTAGTGTGAACGGAAACCTACTTTCTGAAGTTCTTTTCTGACCCATCTCAGGCAGAGGTCCCTGCTGCCTCCTCCGTGCCCCTAAAGCTTTTGTAATTCCCCAGCATAGCCTTGTCATGCTGCATTGTTATGGTGCCTGTCTGCCCCTCTGAACTGAATCTGTGGATTGGTCAAGGATTACATGTATTCATGTCAGTGCCCCCAATGACCCAACACAGCACCTGCCGCTAAGCAGATGCCCAATTAAATCTGACGAATGAACAAATGAGGTGCGTTAATCATACCCCCTAATGAAAGCCATGTGCATCAATGAATCTTGAGGCAGTTTTCATTTTGGTGACATGAAATAGGTAGAGCCAGGGCTAGTCCTAGCAGGAAGGGGCTATACATTGGGGAGCCCCCAAAGTTTCCTTCTGTTCCCAGAAACTCTCCCTCACCTCATTGCTGCTCACTGTTAGAGCTTTACCTTTCACTGTGGGCAGATTGCCCTCCGCCTGGAAAGCCCTTTCCCTTCCTTTAAACTTCTGTTCAAGTCCCAGCTCCTTCCAGAAGTCCTCCACCCAGATCCTGAGGCATTGCCCTTGTCTCTGAACTCCTGGGTTCCATTGCAGCTTATTTTGCAGCCAGACACTAATAGAAACCAACCATGTATTAAACAGAGAACACATTGGAGGGCTCTCGAGCAGTGTTCAGAGCTGATGTGAAGGCAAGAAACCCAAGCATAGGCAACGCACAGGAGTGAGGGAAGCCAGGCGTTCAGTCCCCAGCCAGGTCCATGCTGCAGGGATTACCTGGTGAGCTGGCTGCTACTGGCCCTGGACCTTGCTGCCAGAATGAGCACAGAACTGCCCTTACTTCTTCTCATCATTCACTTTTTTTTTTTTTTTTTGAGACAGAGTTTTACTCTGTCGCCCAGGCTGGAGTGCAATGGTACGATCTCAGCTCACTGCAACCTCCGTCTCCCAGGTTCAAACAATTCTCCTACCTCAGTCTCCTGAGTAGCTGGGATTACAGGCGCCCACCACCAGGCCGGGCTAATTTTGTATTTTTAGCAGAGACAGGATTTCACCGTGTTGGCCAGGCTGATCTCGAACTCCTGACCTCAGGTGATCTGCCCGCCTCAGCCTCCCAAAGTGCTGGGATGACAGGCGTGAGCCACTTCACCTGGCTCACCACTCATGTATAATCCACCTCCATCTTGGAAGAAGCAAAGGGGCCAAGCTTAGATTGGGTGCCCGTGTCCTCAGCACAGCAAAGTGGGTCTCTGTTCCATACCAGGGCACACACCAGGATGTGTTGCACAAAGGCAGCCAGGGCTCAGGGCCACTGCTGTCCACCCCTCTGGCTTCCCAGCGTTCACATCCATCCCTCTCCTGTTCTCATGGTTTGCCAGGGCGTGAGTAGTGAGCACATGCAAGAGCTTTGTAGGAGGAAAACTCAGCAAGGCTTGCCAATGAATTGGATATGGGATGAGCAGAAGGACTAAAGCTGCCTCCTGGGTTTCTGGCCTGCAGAGCTAAGGGGGTGGGGATGGAGATGTCATCATAGAGGTGGGACCACTCCAAGAGAAGTTGGTGTTGGAAACAGGTCAATAGTTCACTCTCCGTACATCCCCTCCAAAGCTTTAATGCACATGAATGTACATTTAAAAAATAATAATGAATAAAAATGAAACTTGAACTCCAAGTCTCTGCTGCACCCCCAAGCCCAGCTCCCTGAGAGTCTGGTTCCTTTCAGACAAGCTCACTGAGTTCCTGCAGCTGGCCTAAAGTCTTCTTTACACTTGGGTGTAAGAAATGTCCCAGTTCTTCAGTTTTCTAAATCAAGCTCATCTGCATCCCCATGCCTTCCACACTCCCTTTACAAGGGCCAATTTCTTTCTTTCTTTCTCTTTCTTTCTTTCTTTTTCTTATTTCTTTCTTTCTTTCTTCTTTCTTTTCTCTCTCTCTTTCTTTCCTTCTTTTTCTTTCTTTCTCTTTCTCTCCCTCTCTCTTTCTTCCTTTCCTTTCCTTTCTTTTTTTTTTTTTTTTTTTTTTATAAGGAGTCTCACACTGTCATCCAGGCTGGAGTGCAATGGCGCGATATCAGCTCACAGCAACCTCCGCCTTCCGGGTTCAAGTGATCCTCCTGCCTCAGCCTCCTGAGTAGCTGGGACTACAGGCGCCTGTCACCATGCCTGGCTAATTTTGTAGTTTTAGTATGGAGACGGGGTTTCACCATGCTGATCTCGAACTCCTGACCTCAGGTGATCCTCTCGCCTCAGCCTCCCAAAGTGCTGGGATTACAGGCATGAGCCAACACATGCAGCCCACAAGGGCCAGTTTCTATAGCATTTCTGCAGCACCCTATATCCCCACCCCTTCTTCAATCCTACAAGAAGTTGCTCATGGCCATGGTGTTCCAGGACATGCAGCCCAGGCTGTGACATTGACATTGATGCTGCCCCTTCCTCTGCAAATGTCTGCTATAGGACCTGGTCTTTGTCCTCTGGCCCCTGCTGCATGGAGCCGCTACTGAGATGTTCCACTCTGCTGGCTGTGCCCAGAGCCACCAAAGACCCCTGTCCAGTCCCCTGACCTCCCCGACCAGCCCAACAAGGCCCTGCCTGCCCTGGGGAGCAGCCACAGGACCCCATCTCAGGAACTCACAACCTCCTCGTCTCCTCTCCCAGCGGGCTCTTCACAGCCACCATCTTCCAGGTACCTTATTAACCTCTCCCTGATTCTGAAATCACCCTATCCTCCCGGGTCTGCCCCTACCCCAGGTAAAGCCAGATCCACCCTAGGATGGACCAAATCTGGTGACAGCCCCTGAAACACACAAAGGCTGCTACCCTTGCTCACCCGTCATCCACCTCAGCCCCACCCTAGCACTCATAGGCTTGGATTCCCTTTTCCTGAAAGAGGGAGAGAGATGCTGCTTTCATTTCCCTCCATTACAAAACTAAACTATGATCTTAAAGATCTTTTTCAACAACTCACCTTGTAACCTACACGCTCAGGCCCCTGGGGCCCAGCTTCCTGCCCAGGCTCTTGGAATTTTGGAGAAAGAGCTGCTGCCCTGCTAGCTGGCCACCAAGTCCCCAGCCCCCGAAGGTAGACTTAGCTCCCCTCTCAGACAGGACTCACTCTCATGATTTGTTAACGGTGACACTCACATGAGTTTGCATTCATCAGTCTGACAAGAGTCATGTCCAAAGTGGAATGGGTGGGAATAAACCGTTCAAAAATCCATTAGGAAGTGAGTTCACAGGTGGCGGAGTGATTGTGTGATTTATCCTTCACCCGGGATATCATCTATACTTGGTAGGGTGACCGGATGATGTATCTTCCAAACAGAGACATTTGTGAGTGAGAACGAGGGGTCGTTAGTAATTATGCTGTGCAGCAGGTGTAAATCAGGCTTTCCCCAGGCGCCTTGGACATGGGGTCACCCATTAATTGGGAACTGGGACCCATTTTTTTTCCTCTCAGCTCCCGTGAAAGTGTGGGCAAGTTTCATGGTTTCCAATGTAGAAATGAAGAACCTGAAGTTACGAGCAGGGAGGGGATGTGCCCAAGACCGTCCTCTGCAGCCCTTGTGGCCGGCCCAGCCCCTCATCACACTGGCTCAGAGCTTACCTGCAAGAGAACCTACAAGGCGTCCAGCCCTCAGGGCAGTACCCAGTGGTAGGGCCACAAAGGGATTCTGGAATTCTGGAGGTTGAAGATACAGGTAACTTTATGGTCTAGGTGAGGAGAAATCCTGGCCAGAGACAAGGGGTTGGACGAGATGCCCTCTGAGGACATCCGCAGCTGTAGAGGAGGAACCAAGACCCCACTTGGGGCTGCATGCTGCATTGTGCCATAATAACCACAAGAGGGAGCCCTCGCATCAACAAAGACACATACCTTGAAACGTTCTCCCAAAGCTGGAGCCAGGACTCTTTCACTTTTTGCTACCTGCTGTTTAAGTTTTAATTATTTTTCGTTTTGAAGCAATGTTATACGTGTAGAAAAGTTTCAAGTACAGTACAAGTAATTCTCCTCCCCTCCCCAAACCATTAAGAGTAACTTGAAATCACTCCCCAGGTTCACCATTTTTTTTAAATAAAGTTCTTAGCATTTTATTTACTTTATTTTTTTTTTAATTTTTTTTAGATGGAGTCTCGTTGCTCACTGCAACCTCCGCCTCCCGGGTTCAAGTGATTCTCCTGCCTCAGCCTCCCAAGTAGCTGGGATTACAGGCGCCCACCACCACACCAGGCTACTTTTTGTATTTTTAGTAGAGACAGGGTTTCACCATGTTGGCCACGCTGATCTCGAATTTCTGACCTCAAGTCATCCACCCGCCCCGGCCTCCCAAAGTGCTGGGATTACAGGTGTGAGCCACTGCGCCTGGTCATCAAATTCTTTAGTGCCTTTTTCCTGTAAACCAAGTCATCTTCTAACTAACCGCACTATAGCCATCAAACTCAGCAGATAGACACTGAAGCATCACTGCCGCGTAATCTCCAGCCGCCTTATTGTTTTGCCATGTTCCCCGAGATGTTCTTTGCAGCAAAGAATGCAGGTCAGAATCATGATTCTCTTAGTTGTCAAGTCTCCCGCGTCAGCTTCCGTCTACAACAGCTCCTGGGCACTTCCTTGACGTTCCGACCACGGCGCTGTTGTGGGATGTCCCTCAGTTGAGGGTTCTCAGACGTTTCTCTTGGGCAGATTCAGGTCCTGCATCTGTGGTAGGAATTCTGCAGGGCTGTTCTGTGATGCTGCCTCCATGCTGCACCCCACAGCGGGGGCAGGGTTTCCATCTATCCCATTCCCGTTGACGTTCATTCCGATCACTCGATGAGGGTGGCGTCTGCCAGGCTTCTCCCTGCGACTTATTCTTTCACTCTTTGTAATTGGTATGTATTTTTGTGTGAGGCCCTTTGATACCATGTAACTATCCCTGATTCAATGCATTGCTTTATTTATTCATGTGAGTATGGACTCATGGTTTCTTATTTTACTCAGTGGATTATAACCTGTTATTGACATTATATATTTTGGTGCTACCAGTGGGAGTCCCTCTGGGGTAGTGCCTGTGCCCTTTTGACATGTCCCCATCGTTCTGTGAGCACGTCCTTGCTTTCTGGCACCACAAGATGCTCCACACTCATCTTGCACTTTCTCTGCCCCAGTTCTGAATCAGCGGTTTCTCCAGGAAGTCCTGATCTACACAGTGGAGAATGTCAATAACACTTTTAGAAGCCGAGATCCAATGTGCTTGTTACTATTGGAAAGTCACTGCTCCCAGGCCCTCTCGATGGTTAGAGCTGCGAAATATACATTTATTTCACACCTACATTTATTTCCCTCTATCCATCTATCTATCTAACCATGAATTAAACTCAACACTTTCAATTCCAATTGACACCACAGTTCAATCTACTCCTCTCCCTTTCTGTATTTGTAACTCTCTTTTCTGATAGTGAGGACCTCAGCTCCTGTTATCTTTAGTATCTTTACTTTAAAAATCAATCCTCCCATATATAATCAAGTTCCCATCTCTGCCACCTCCTCCTCCCTCTGAGGATGCCCTTCTCGCCCCATTCAGGCTTTGGCACTCCCCGATGGGTCACTGCAGCCAGCTCCCTCCACAGGATGCTGTCCTCACCTACTCACACCTCCCAGGGGTTAGCCCTCCCACGTGGTCTTCAGCATGCTGTGTGGGCTGCCACTCCCCACGTGGGCACCCTCCTCACACTGCACAGGCTTCCACTACTGTCTCCAGGCGCTGTGGTCTGCATGTGTCCTCCAAATTTCAGGTGTTGGAAAGTTAATCCCCAATGCAGTCGTGTTGAGAGGTGAGACCTTTGAGAGGTGATTAGGCCATGTGGGCTCTACCCTTATGAATGGATGAACGCTATTGTCATGGGAGTGGGCTCATTAGCATGGGAGCGGGTTCCTCATGCAAGGATGAGTTCAGCCTCATTCCCTTTCATACAGGAGCACTCTCTTTCCCATGTGATGCCCTCCGTCACATTGTGACACAGCAAAAAGGCCCTCACCGGATGTGGCACCATGATCTTGGACTTCCCAGCCTCTAGAACCATGAGTCAAATGCATTTCTCTTCATTACAAATTACCCAGTCTCAGATGTTCTGTTACAGGGGCACAAAATGGTCTAAGACACATAACTGGCACCAAGAAGTGGGGCTGCAGCTATAATAGATAAGCGAATATGTGGATGCAGCTTTGAAACTGGATAATGGGTAGAGGCTGGAAGAATTTGGAGAAGCAGGCTAGAAAAGCCCAGATTGCCATGAATAGAGCATTAAGGGTGATTTTGATGAGGGCTCAGAAGAAAAGACATGTGAAGGAACTCTGGAACAATCTTAGAGATGACTGAAGTGGTTGTGGTCAGAACATTTGTAGAAATATGGATGGTAAAGGTCATTCTGATGAGGTCTCAGATGGAACTGAGGAACGAGATATTAGGAACTGGAGCAAGGCCGTCCTTGTCATACAGTCCTTGTCCTGGGCCTTTGAGGAAGGCAGAACTTGAGTGTGATGATCTGGGATATCTGGCAGAAGAACTGTCTAAGCAGCAAAGTGTTCAAGGTGTTGAATGGCTTCTTTTGGCTGCTCAAAGTACAACAAGAGAGAAATTATTTGAAGACCAAATTTATAATTAAAAGAGAAGCAGAATGGAAAGATGTGGAACACCCTCAGCCTGGCCATGTAAAGAATAGAAAAAATGTTTGTGAGAGAACACTAAGAACATGGCTCAGCAACTGTTCCCTAAAGAGATTAACGTCAGGTTCTATTCATCAAGACAACGGGAGAGTGATTCTGAAGGCATTTCTGAGATCTTCAAAGGAAGCTCAGACCTAGAAGGCAAAGGATCCAGAGAGGCGCCTGCGGGACCTCTGCACTTGCTGCCCACGGCTGCCTCAGGACTCCGCTCCTTGTGTTCTGGTGCAGTGCCCCTTGGCTGCCCCAGCAATGACTCAACTAGGCCCAGTGGCAGCTTGTGTTGCAGCTCTGAAAGGTACAGTAAGCCTTGGAGGCAACCACATCATGCTGACTCTGCAGACGTAGGGAGTGCATGAGCTGTGGGGCCACAGCGGTCTCCATCTAGGTTTCAGATGTCATGTGATTGCCTGACAGCTCAGATAGAAACCTGCCAAGGGGGCAGAACTGCCACAGAAAGCCCCATTAGTGCAGCGTCTACTGGAGCGTGAGGATGGAGCCACTCCTGAGAGCCCAGAATGGTAGAGCTACCAGTGTGCAGCACATTCCAGCAGGGCTGCAGGCACAAGACTCCAATCCAAAGAGCCGCGTCATAGGCTGAGCCCAGCAGAGCGTAAGAGCGGGGCTGCCCAAGGCCTTGGGGGCCCAGCCCCACTCCGGTATGCTCAGAAGGTGCGACATGGAGTCAAAGATTATTTTCCACTTTCATATTTAACATTTGCCCTGGTGGGTTGTGGACTTACTTGGAGACAGTTGCCTCTCTTTCCTTGTGTATTTCTCACTTTTGAAATGGGAAGGTCTATCTTGCGTCTTCCTACCCTCGTATTTTGGAAACACATAACTTGTCTAATTTCATTGGCTCACAGCTAGAGAAGAACTTGTTTCAGGATTCATCATGCCTTGAGTCTCGCCCCATATCTGACCTAGATGAGACTCTGGACTTTGGGGACTGTTGTGATGGAATGAATTTTGTATGTGAGGACATGAATTTTGGAGGCCAGGAGCAGAATTCTATGATTTGAATGTGTCCCCCAAATTTCATGTGTTGGAAAGTTAAACTTCAATGCAACGCTGTTCAGAGGTGAGACCTTTAGGAGGTGATTAGGCCATGAGGCCTCTGTTGTCATGAATGGATTAATGTTGTTATCATGAGATTGGGTTTATTATCATAGGAATGGTATCCTCATCAAAAAACGAGCTCAGCCCCCTTCCTTCTCTTTCTGGGATGTTCTCTCACTCATGTGCTCCCTTTCACCATGTTATATCAAGGCACGAAGCCCCTTGCCAGAGGTACACCCTTGATTTTAGACCTCCCAGCCTCCAGAACCATGAGTCAAATACATTTTTATTCATTATAGATTACCCAGTCTCAGGTATTCTATTACAGCAAGAAAACATGGACTAAGACACTGGACCATCCCAGATCCCCACCTCCAAGAGCATGCCTATGTTATGCTGCTCCACCTAATGGTTTTTGAACCACTGAGAGGAAGAGAGGAAGGTGAAAAGGAAGAGCTATTTTTATAATTTTTTTCATAGGATCCTGTTCTTGTTTCATGATTATAATCGCATCTATTAAAAAGTATATCCTCAAGGCATCCTCTTACATATTTTAAGTTTGACCTACAGATTTCTCTGTACAAAGTAAACTGCAGCCTAATTGGATGTGTTAACAGACTGTAACCTACTCTTGTGCCAATCACCAAGTTTTGCCCAAAGATGGCCAGCTGTTCAAACCATGTCTAAATAAGGCAAATGCCAAGCTATAACCAATCCAGTTGTTCCTGTGCCTCACTTCCATTTTCTGTACATCGCTTTCATTTTTCCATCCATAAATCTTCTTTGACCAAAAGACAATGCTGGAGTCTGTCTAAACCTATTCTTGTTCCAGGGCTGCCTGATTCATGAATCATTCCTCGCTCAATTGAACTCTGTTAAGTTTAATTTGTTGACGGTTTTTCTCTTAACACATCTCATATATTTCCGGAGTTATGACAAGTTTTCCTTGTTTATTTTCCAATTTCTTCCCTTGCAGAGTCTTATTCCTCCAAATTGCTTTTTCGTTTGTTTGGGAGATGCATAGAGATCTTTCTTGTTAGAGACTCTCTTCAGCTGCCTGCAACCCTCTGGCTGCAGGCTCATGTGTGATGATGAGGAATGAGCCAGCTAGCTGGAAGAGGGCTGTCAACCTCAGTGCGCCTGCAAGAAGGTCTGGTCACTCAGTTGGGGAGCTCCTAATGTCAGCATCCCTCTCTTTTTGAGGTGCTCAGATTCTTTAGGAAGAACTATCCCAGTCTCCTGCCTGAAACAGGAAGCCTGGCTGGCAGGGCTTGGATGGTGAAGAGGGGTGGAGGGCTAGAACGGAGGTGGTGTCCACACCAACACGATACACTCACTTAATTCTCCAGCAGGTGATATGGGACCTCTGCCCTCAACTTTTGCTGGTACCCATCTGTCAAGAGACCCTCCTATATTACCCTTCTAGAAAATAACCCTCCAATCTATGCAGGGAGTGAGAGATCTAGCTGTAGACATCAATTTATTTAGAGGTAGAGAGAGAATCTGAGGTCTGTCTTTTTCTTACACATACTTTCAGTCAGTTTCCTGATTTAGCCCCTCTTCATTTCCACTTCCAGAGGCATCTGGAGCCTCCAGTTTCTGAGCCTTCTAAAAATTCTGAATGTAAGCCTGGCTGACTCTTGCTTTTCCCACTACTGGGTGAGTATTCAATTTTCTTGGGTTTCATTTACAGTGGCCCATCTGCTTTCCATCTTCCAATATTTTGTTGCTGCTGTTTCTTCTGTCTTCCCAATCTTCACAGATATATAGATATAGATATATAGATACATTTTAAGCCACTATTTATTATTTTTCTGATGAGTTCTGAGAGACAGCAAAAGTGGATGTGGTTGTCCAATCATCTTCTTTTCTAGCCCCAAGGACAGACTGACTCTTTCCAATTTTTTTCTTTTATTTTTTACTTGACACATAATAACTGTACATATCTATGGGATACAGAATGCTATTTCAACACATACATACAACGTATAAGGATCAAATCAGAGTAATTAGCAGATGCATCATTTTGAACAGTTGGTCTTTCTTTGTGTTGTGAACATTCAAAATCCTCTCTTCTAGCTCTTTGAAAATATATCTAAATTATTGTTAGCTGTATTCACCCTACAGTGCTTCAGAACCCTCAGAAGTATTCCTGTCTAGTAGCTGTAACTTTGTATCCATTAACCAACTCTCCCTAACTTCCCCTCTCCCCTACTCTTCCCGGCTGCTAGTAACCACAGTTCTATTCTCTGCTTCTACCAGTTCATTTTTAAACTCCCACACATGAATGAGAACATGAAGTATTTATTTTTCCATGCATGACTTATTTCACATAATGTAATGTCCTCCATGTTGCTGCAACTGATAGGATTCCATCCCTTTGTAATTCAATATATTTCATTGTGTGCAATACATTTATCCATTTATCTGTCTATGGACATTAAGGTTGAGCCGGTATCTTTGCTATTGTGAAAAGTGCTGCAATCCAGTAAACATGAGGGTGCCGATATCTCTTCAATACAATGATTTCTTTTCCTTTGGATAAATACCCATTAGTGAGATTGCTGGAGCATATCGTAGTTCTATTTGTAGGTTTTTGAGGAGGCTCCACACTGTTCCCCATTGTGGCTGTCCTAATTTACATTTCCACCAACAGTGGGTAAGAGTTCCCTTTTCTCCACATCCTTGCCAGTATTCATTATTGTTTGTCTTTTGTTAGCATGATAGCCATTCTAACTTGGTGAGGTAATATCTCATCATGGTTTTGATTTACACTTCCCTGAGGATTAGTGATGCGGAGCATATTTTCATATACTTCTTGGATATTTGTATGTCTTCTTTTGAGAAATATCTGTGCAGGCTCTCTTATTTGTTTTTTCTTTTTCTTTTTCTTTCTTTCTTTTTTTGAGACAGTCTTGCTCTGTCATCTGGGCTGGAGTGCAGTGGCGCGATCTCAGCTCACTGCAACTTCTTCCTCCCAGGTTCAAGCAATTCTCCTGCCTCAGCCTCCCAAGTAGCTGGGACTACAGGTGCATGCCACCACGCTCAGCTAATTTTTTTGTATTTTTAGTAGAGACGGGGTTTCACCATGTTAGACAGGATGGTCTTGATCTCCTGATCTCGTGATCCACCTGCCTCGGCCTCCCAAAGTGCTGGGATTACAGGTGTGAACCTGGCCTGATTATTTTAAAATCAGATTTTTTTTGCCATTGTATTGAGTACCTTGTATATTTGGTATATGAGCCCCTTATTGGATGAATCATTTGCAAATGTTTTCTCTCATTCTACAGGTTGTCTCTTCACTTTGGATTATTTCCTTTCCATTAACCAACCTCTCCCCAACCTCCCCTCTCCCCTACTCATCCCAGTCTCTAGTGACCACAGTTCTACTCTCTACTTCTATCAGCTCGTTTTTAACTCCCACACATGAATGAGAACATGCAGTACTTATTTTTCCAGGCATGACTTATTTCACAAATGTAATATCCTCCAGGTTAATCCATGTTGGTTTGGATTTGGATGAGATATTACCTCACCAAGTTAGAATGGCCAGCACGCTAACAAAAGACAAAAAACAATGAATACTGGCAAGGATGTGGAGAAAAGGGAACTCTTACCCACTGTTGGTGGGAATGTAAATTAGTACAACCACAATGGGGAACAGCGCGGAGCTTCCTCAAAAACCTACCAGTAGAACTACCACAGGTTAACCCATGTTTTACGTTGGATATAATCTCTCTTGTCAACTTTTGTTTTCGTCACCTGTGCTTTTGAAGTCTTACTCATCTTCGCCTCAACCAATGTCCTAAAGCATTTCTTCTATGTTTCATTCTAATAGTTTTGTAGCTGCGGGTCTTACATCTAAGTCTTTAATCCATTTTGATGTGATTTTTGTATGTGGCAAGAGATAGGAGTCTAGTTTCTTTCTCCTGCGTATGGCTATCCAGTTTTCCCAGCACCATTTATTGAAGAGGGTGTTCTTCCCCCATGCGTGTTCTTGGTGCCTTTCAGGCTGACTTTTTGATTGCCGTGTGTATTCATCCGAGCTCCTCAGCTGGACGCTGAGGCTTTGGCTAGACATCTGGGAGAAACTTGGTACCTCTTTGTTGATCAGAGGTGTCCTTTCCACAAATGATTTGGCCAAGCAGGGATTTGTGACACTTTGTCATTTAATCATTCCTTTAACATGCCACGAATTAAAGTGTCCCCAGCCCAGGACAGCCATCTTTTTTTTTTTTTTTTTTTTGATGGAATTTTGCTCTTGTTGCCCTGGCTGGAGTGCAATGGTGCAATCTCCACTCACTGCAACCTCTGCCTCCTGGGTTCAAGTGATTCTCCTGCCTCAGCCTCCCGAATAGATGGGATTACAGTCATATGCCACCATGCCCAGCTAATTTTGTATTTTTAGTAGAGTCCGGGTTTCTCCATGATGATCAGGCTGGTCTCAAACTCCTGACCTCAGGTCATCCACCTGCCTTGGCCTCCTAAAGTGCTGAGATGACAGGTGTGAGCCACCCTGCTTGGCCAAAACTTCTGTCTTAAAGGCCCGCTGACCTCGTCCTGTCCCTGGAGACTCTGTAACCATCCCCAGGCTGCTCCTGAGCCCTGGGCAGCGTTTTTCAGGGTCAGGATGGTACCAAAGAATGGGTTCAGCTTTGGGGCAACTATGACTGCAACAGCTCCCAGTGTGACTACTCTCTTGTGTGCCCTTGGGCAGGCTTCCAACTGCCATACCCACAAATGTAAGGTGAGAATAATTAGTGCTGTTCTCCCCCGGCTCCTGTTTCCAGGTGTTTCTCAGCACCTGAGTGATTGCATGGGGCTCACCTGACTCATTCTGGCCAATGGCTTCTGAGCAAAAAATGATGTATGTCATTTCTAGGCTGGCTCATGTAATCACTGATACAAGATCCTCCAAGCCTTTTCTCTGCTGTGGGGACCAGCAGTGTTTCTGATGGCAGCTGCTCTGCCAGTCTGGGTTGCAGAGTAAGAACAAAGATGACATGGACCAGAAGGCCCGCCAGCCTGCAAAAGTCATAAGTGAGACACAAACCAGGTAGAGGCCATGGAAATGAGAGGGTCTCACGGTCGCTGGAGCATAATTTAGCTTCCTTCACTGACACACCTCATGAAGCTATAAGGAGTCAGTGGTGACATATGTGAACCTGCACGGGGCTCTGCCTGGCACTGCGCAGGTACTAAAGAAATGTGATCCTTTTGGTGGCTCCAGGAGACCTGAGAGACAGAGACTGTGTGACTCAGGCAGATGCTCCACATCCAGATACAAGAGTCAAAGGTCGCTGAGGGGGTTGACAGGAGCCTCTCAGGGGCAAATAAGTCACACTTATTCCACTCCCAACTCTGTGCTGGGCTCAACCAATGGGTACTGAGCAACTGCAAAGGGATGGGATGGAAATGCTGAGATGCTTCCAGCCCCTGGGCCAAGCCTCTGGGTTTCAAATCCACTGCAGTACAGTCCCTCTCCAAGGAAGGGAGACTCTCGTTGAGTCGACTGATGGACGGGGAAAGGTATGTGATGAGAAGAGAGGGCATGTGACAGCACAGGACAGATTACGGGGATTGCGGCTTGCCCCTCCCCTGCAGCAAAAGGGCAGTGGCAGAGAGACCTGTGTGAGTGGAGGTCCCTTTCTGGCTTTTTTTTTTTTTTTTGAGACAGAGTTTCCCTCTTCTTGCCCAGGCTGGAGTACAGTGGCGTGGTCTTGGCTCACTGCAACCTCTACCTCCTGGGTTCAAGTGATTCTCCTGTTTAGGTTCCCAAGTAGCAGGGATTACAGGCATGCGCCACCATGTCCAGCTAATTTTTGTATTTGTAGTGGACACAGAGTTTCACCATGTTGGCCAGGCTGGTCTCGAACTCCTGACCTAGTGATCTGCCCACCTCGGCCTCCCAAAGTGCTGGGATTACAGGCGTAAACCACCGGGCCCAGCAAATTTTGTTTGTTTGTTTGTTTTTGTTTTTTTGATGAGAGGTTTCTATGTTGTGCAGGCTGGCCTTGAACACATAGCCTCACCTCCTCAAGTGCCAGGACAACTAGCCTGAGCCACTGTGGCTCCCTGCTTTTTAACACGTGACTGGAGCTCTCAGACAGGGTGTCTCCACTACTTCCTCACCCAACAGGTGTGGGCAAGGACTGTCACTCAATTCTATGTTACATTGCTGTGGCCTGGGTGTCTCCACAATGCCCTTTCCCACCTGCGATTGCATCTTGACCTCTCTCCTCCTTCTGGCGTCATCACAGGCTGAGCACAGTTACCTGAAATTAGGCTCAGCTTCAGTGTTAACTGGCCGTTTGACCCTGGGCCTCAATTTCCTCATCTGTAAAATGAGGATCATACACACATTTGCCCTGTGTACCCCACAGGAGCCCTGTGAGACTCAAATATGAAAATGGGTATGATAGGCCTTTTAAAAAATGGCAGTTCTCCGAGAATGCAAGTTTATTTCAGAGAGTTAAATCTTACCCTTCCCATGGAGCTGGGCAGAGCAGATCATTTTATCCCCATTTCAGAGATAAAGAAGCAGAGGCACAGAGGTTAAGTGACTTGCTCAAGGTCCCGCAGCTGGTGGGTGGCAGAGTTGAGGTCATGATCTGGGTGCTGTGCGTCTGAATCTAGTCTTTGCTTCACCAAGTCATTTCCCTACAAAAACCCCCATGGAAAGAAAATTCCTGGCCGGGAGCAGTGGCTCATGCCTGTAATCCGAGCACTTTGGGAGGCTGAGGCAGGTGGATCACAAAGTCAGGAGTTCAAGACCAGCCTGACCAAGATGGTGAAACCCTGTCTCTACTAAAAATACAAAAATTAGCCAGGTATGGTGGCAGGTGCCTGTAATCTCAGCTACTTGGGAGGCTGAGGTAGGAAAATCACTTGAACCTGGCGGCAGAGGTTGCAGAGAGCTGAGATTGAGCCGCTTGCACTCCAGCCTGGGCGACAGAGTGAGACTCCCTCTCAAAAGAAAAGAAAAGAAAATCCCTGTAGATCCAGCCCCACTGGAAAACACTTCTCCAGCTCTCAGGATCCACTGTTCTGGAAGCAGGCACACAGGTAAGCAGACACGACCCATAGGTAGAGACAGGAGGCCCTGCCTGTGATTAACCTGACACCGTGGTGTTCAGGGGACAGAGTGAAGCCTGTGATGGGTTGAAGGCTGGAGTCTAACAAGATGGGGCAGAAACAGTTCACTGGCTGCACCTTGTCACAGCGTCAGGCTCTTTCTGATCATGAAAGTGACCGTGTCCTCAATTCCACATGCCAAGGAGCTGGGTGACTCACAGAGCCCTTGGTCTGCAGTTGTTCAATATGTCAGGCCTCCATCTGCTCCCCAGCCTCAGCCCCTGCACAGCCACCTGTACTACACCTTCCTTAGTCAACAAGCAAGTCAATATGCCCGGGACATTTGGCGGGTAAAAGCTGCTGAGGATGTTGGGGGGGCTGTGTGTTTGTCCTGGCGCCGGGATCAGGGTGACTAACGCAGGCATGCGTAATCATGGAACAACCCCTCCTACTTAGGCAGCCTTGATAGTCTTCAAACATTTTTGTACACATGATCTTGTTGATCTCTGCAAGTATTTTATAAGCTGGGGAAGACAGAAATATTCACCCTGGGGCACAGAGAGGCTTACCAGGGCAGAGACAACAAACAGGCAGAGCTCAAACCATTCCTCAATTCCTTTGCGAGTGGCAGACATCATTAATCAATTATGCCACTCTTTCCAGTTCATCTGGGATGTGGCCTCAGAACATCTCATTACAGCCCTTCAGGCAGCCACTACCAATCGATTAAGGATTGCCATCCTAGGTGTAGTAGACGTCAACTACCTAATTAGCTGGGTGACCTCGGGCAATTCTTACCAGGCTTCCCAACAGAAAAACAGGAAGATGGACTAGAAGTTCTGTGTTTCTGTGGTATGGTCTGTTGACAAGTCCTGTGTCATCCTTCTTTGCTCCTTTCTACACAGTGGTAGCTCGGTATCTCGTCACCTGTTGCATCGGACCGCTTGGTGGTCTCCTTTCTGGTCTGCAGTGCATTGTGGAAACTGTTGCCCGTTTGCCCTTCCTAAAGTTGTCTCCTCAAGAACTTCCACAGGGAGGGGAACATCACACACGGGGGCCTTTGGGGGGTGAGGGGTAAGGGGAGAGAGAGCATTAGGACAAATACCTAATGCATAAGAGGCTTAAAGCCTAGATGATGGGTTGATGGGTGCAGCAAATCACCATAGCACATGTATACCTGTGTAACAAACCTGCATGTTCTGCACATGTATCCTAGAACTTCAAGTAAAAATTAAAAAAAAAAAAAGACTTCCAAAGGCCCTCCATGGCCTTCCCAAGAGAGTCCCACTGCAGAGTGGCTGTGCTCTGGCCCTTCTCATCTTCAAACTCCATGCCAAGACTCCTCTTTACCCATCTCGGCTTTCAGCCAAAGGGCACATTTGTCTGTTCGCGTGTGTGGCCCACACTATCCCCATTCCACCCCCGGGCTTTTGCCCATGCTGTTCCTGTGCCTGCCCTTACCACCATTCCTTGTATCTGCTTCTCAAAAGCTCCATATTAGTCATCTTAGCAAATGCTACCACCTGCTTCACAACTTCATGAATTCACAACAGGGAGTGCCCACTCCCTCCTCTAAAATATTAGTGCGTTTTTTTCTCTTTCCACATGCCTGTCCCTGCCCCTCCCTCAACCTTCCAGCTTACTCACCTAGGAAATGCCAGGTGACTCACAGCCAGCACTCCAGGCAACAAACAGGACACTCACCTTCCTTTCCAATAGAAGTCATGGTGAAGGCATTTCCCGAGACCTACTATGCACAAGACGCCGGGGTGGTGGTCGTGGGGCATCTAGCAGGGGCTCTTGCCAGCCACGGGAGTTCTTTCTCCCTAGGGAGGGGTGTAGCTATCAGAGGGGTGCCTTTAGTTCTGAAGGGGGTTGGCCTTTGCAGAGTCTGCACCTCTGATGAGGAGAGGGAAGAGAAAGACTGAGGCCAATGAGGGAACACAGCTCCTTTCTTCTCTCTAGAAAGCCCACGCCTTCCTCCTCTCCAGGAACCCTCGCTAACCATGCACCCTTATGGAGAACTTGCTGGAGATAATGGGGACCCAGACCCTGCCTTAACCATAGGAACAAAAGTGGCAGACACTCACAGGCCTTAGTGCCTGTGCTCAGGCTGTTCCTACTATTTGGGCTATACTTCCACTCACTCTTCTCAACCCCCTCTACGTCCTTCCAGCTCAGTGCCACCTCCTCCAGGAAGGCTTCCCTGACCACCCCACCTGGAAATGGTCTGTGTGGGTGGACTCAACCTTTTTACTGAGCCTCTGGTAGAGTATTCCCCAGTCCCACCTCCCTGTGGTCACTTATGTTCAAGCGACACTGACACCACCTTGTTCCATAAGGTCTTTGAGGCTAAGGTCTGTTTCTGAGCCTCCCTGATTCCCCTGGGCCTAGACATGCTGACACATTGGGTACCCAGAAAGATCTGTCGTGCAGAATGAGCAGTGAGCACTGGGTGTGAGGCAGAGGCTCTGGAGGATGTCTCACGGTGCCCTAACCCTTGCCCTGCCTCCAAGGGAAAAGGGCCTGGAAAAGCCAGCTGGGCCTCAGAGAGCAGGAGAAAAAGATTTGGGCACCCTCTCCGCCCCCCACTCCTCCTGGCTGAGTATCTTCATGCTGAGTTCAAGGGAGTGATCATAAAAAGCAGAGCCTCCTTGACTTATTTCTAGGGCCAAAGCCAGGTGTCTGCACTTTCCCCTCATACCTGCTCTCACACCTGCGACAACAGTGGGCCTCAGCTATTTCACCAGGAGTAGGGAGGACCCATGAAGATGCCAGCTAACTCAGAAGGGCTGTGTGGCAGCCCTGGATTAAATCCTAGCTGTCACTCATCAGCTGGTGACTGTGGGCAAGGGGCTTAGTCTCTCTGACCCTCCACTTCCTTCCTTTAGTTTTTACTTTTATTTTTTGAGACAGGGTTTTGCTCTGTCACCCAGGCTGGAGTGCAGTGACCCCATTTCTTCCCTTTAAAATGGAGCTAATAAATCACAAGAAAACAGCCAGGCACAGTGGTTCACACCTGTAATCCCAGCACTTTGGGAGTCTGAGGTGGGTGGATTGCCTGAGGTCAAGAGTTCAAGATCAGCCTGGCCAACATGGTGAAACCCTGTCTCTACTAAAAATGCAAAAAAATTAGCCAGGCATGGTGGTGTGTGCCTGTAATCCCAGGCCGAGGTAGGAGAAGTGCTTGAACCTGGGACATGGAGGTTGCGGTGAGCTGAGATCATGCCACTGCACTCCAGTTTGGCAACAGAGAGATACTCTGTCCCAAAAAATAAAAATTTAAATCAAATAAATAATCATAAGAAGACAAACACTGTGGGATTCCACCCACGTGAGGTTCCCAGAGTAGTAAATCTGTAGAGACAGAAAGTGGAATAGTTACTAGGGGGAGGCGGAGGAGAGGATGGGGAGTTGGGGTTTAGCGGGCGCTGACTTTCACTTCGGGATGATGAAAAGTTCTGCAGATGGATGGTGGTGATGGTTGCACAGCAATGCGAATGCTCTTTCTATTGAACTGTACACTTAGAAATAGCTGTGAAGGTAAATTTTTGGTTACGTGTATTTTATCCCAATTAAACATTTTCAAAAATCTTTTAAAAATTGGAGCCAGTGAGAGCACTTATCTTTACCTCCTGGGGTTGTGGTGGGAATCAATGAGCAGATCCCTCAATCGCTGGGTCCAGTGTCTGGAATGGAAAGGACAGTTCATAAGTCCTGTCCCTTGCCTCCCGGTCCCTTCTCCTGGGCGGGGAAGCGGGGTCCCTGTGGCTGAGGCTGCAGTGTGTGTCAGAGGCAGTGGCCTGGCTGTTCGCTGTGGAGGTAGTGAGCTCCCCGACAGAGGCAGAGTGCAAGTGGCAGAGGCCAGGCAAGCACTCGTGGCTGTGGATATGGGCCCTGAGCTCCCTTCTCACCTGAGGATTCAAGCAGTTTCTCAGTTCGACCTGTCTTACCTTACCCCACTACCATCTTCAGTGGCTGCACTAAGGCGTCCTGGCCATTCTATCTTCTGCCAACCAGACCACATCTGGGAGCACCCGCAGCTCATCTCCCTGGGCCAGGCAGGTGGTAGGGTCACGCCCAGCCTCCAGGAGCCTATGTCAGGTGGAGGTGAGCGAGGGAGGGAACAGTGGCAGAAGCAGTCAAGACAGGTGGCACCTCCTAGGTCCTGAGTTGGGGACAGAGCAGGGACAGGAGAAGCAAGGTGAAAAGAATGGCAAAGACTGCAGGGCAGACAGGCATGGGCTCCATCCAGCCCTTCTGGCTCTGAGCTGGTCTCTTGCTGTGGAAAGGGGCCTGATCATAGCACCTTTTTCATAGGCTGTGACAATGCAGAAAGCGCTCAGAGCACAGCTAACCCTCAACAAATGGTGATCAATGTCAATTGCTAGTTTTTGAGTGTTGAGTGGTGTGTGTGTGTGATTTGTTTTTGAGAGAGAGAGAGTCAGATAGAAGAGCCCAGTCCTCACCGCAGGGAGCTGGCATCCCTCCTGGGGCAGGATGTCTTCCAAACTCCCCTCCCCACCACTCAGCCACCACCCTTCCCTTCTTCCAAGCAGGATCAAGAAGCCCAGAGACCCAGATCCCCAGAACTTCTGTGAATCCCTAAAGAAGTTCCCCTCCTTCAATCGTCCTCCATCCCTGCCTCTTCTCAGTCCAAGAAGACGCCCCTCCCTGCCCATTCACCATAGAGGGTCTCTGGCTCTCCTGGCCTGCCAGATGTAAATGGAAGGCTCCCTCCATTTTCTTTGTCCCAGGGGAATTTACTCAGCCATAGAAAGCTCTCAGTCAGAGGAAACCTCTGCTGGTTGTCAGAAAGCAATTCGGAAGTGACAATTTCCCGGGAATAGTATTGGAAACCCACCCGAGGACGGCCCCTGGCAGGTGACAGTGGAGAGTACAGTGGTAATCAATTCCCTGTCTAACTTTCCATGCGCACCCCCGAGTTCCCAGTGGGAAGCCAGATGGGGCTAAGGTTCAAATGACAGTGAAAGCCACGACCAGCACCTGCTGTTTCGCACTTGCCTGGTGACAATGACCATCACAATGATTGTACAGTAACATCAACAATAATAAGAATGTTCATATCTTTCACCCACTTTTTGATTAGATTGTTTGTCTTCTTGTTACTGAGTTGCAAGATTTCATTGTAAATTCTGAATAAAAGTACTTTCCTAGGCATATGTTTCACCAAAAAAAGACCTAACACATATTGTACACTTGCTATGGATTGCAATACTGTTCTTAGTGCTTTGCCATCAGTTTGCTCCCTCAATCTTTACCATGACCAAAGAAATAGACACTGTTATTACTCCCATTTTACAGAGAAGGAACCTGAGGCTCAGAGGAGGGAAACCCAAGCCACAGAGCTGGCACGTGGAGAGTGAGATTCCAGAGCACATCTCACAGCCCCTTGAAAGGCAGCTGTCCGCAGGCACAGTGGATAAAGGAGACAAACCCCTGCCTCGGACACCTGTGGGGGTCAAATGAACCAGGGTGTACAGTGGTACTTAGTAAACTGTGAATGTGAGTTAGGAATAAAATAGCAGGCTCCCTCTCTACAGGGCTCCCCGAAACCAAACCTGCAACCCACCTTTTTCTTCAAGAACAGTCAGCAAGGTCAAACCTTCTCAGAGGAGGCAAAGAAAGGAGTGGGCTGAGTCAGAACCAGGCTGGACTCATTAAACCAGTCAGCATTGCTTTGATCTGAACAGAACTGGTTTGATCCAGTTAGATTTGGCCAGAACCACTTAGAACTAGCCAGAATTTGTTTTAAAAGGTCCAAACTGGGCTGGGTGCAGTGGCTTACACCTGTAATCCCAGCACTTTGGGAGGTCAAGGTGGGCAGATACCTGAGGTCAGGAGTTCAAGACCAGCCTGACCAACATGGAGAACCTCTACTAAAAAAATACAAAATTAGCTGGGCATTGTGGCACGTGCCTATAATCCCAGCTACTTGGAAGGCTGAGGCAGGAGAATCACTTGAACCTGGGGGTTGTGGTAAGCCAAGATCTCACCATTGCACTCCAGCCTGGGGAACAAGAGCGAAACTCCATCTCACAAAAAAAAAAAAAAGGTTTAAATTGGTGTGATCCAGTCATATCAGGTTAGAACCAGTTTACATCCTGAGATGATCGACGTTAGAACTGGCTTCAGCTGGTTAGAAGCAGGTTGAGCCCATCATGACTGGCTGGGGGCAGCCACCGGCTCTGGTTTTGCACCAGCACGCTTCAGTAACGCATTCAAAGCTGGGCTGCAGTGGGATGAGATGTGAGTAGGAAGAGGGCAGTGGCTTTGGGCGGTCAGGGAGTGACAGCTAGGCTTGGCTCTGCCTGGGGGAGGGTCTTGAATGCCGAGCTGAAGTGTACATGACGTCCTGTCCATATTCAAGCCACACATGACCCTGTGGAGTGCCGCATGGGCCACATGCTGTAAATCAATTCCCCTCTCACCCACTGATTAATGGAGGGAAGCTTTCATCACTCATTCTGGGTAAGTTATTGCATATGGAAGCACATCTTTGATTTTATGAGTTCTTGCTGGAGCATGAAATTTCTTGGAGGAGGTTCCCTGAGGAATGTCCACTCCCTGTTCCCTGTCCCTTCTCCCCTCACAGATCCCACTCCCCACTTCCTCCTTGCCCATTGCTCCTCCCACTGAACTTTGTCTCTCCGGGAGCCTCTGCTGCACCTCCCCAGGCCAAAGGGCTCACCAGGGCTCGGAGGAAGGGCTGGGGGAGGCGGCATTCGCTGCCACCTTCTGCTTAGGAGAGCAAGGGCTGATGGTGTTTTGCAGACAACAGGTGTGAGGGAGGAGGGAGGAATGGCACAGAGCAGAGATGGACTTGCTGCTGTCCTGGACCAGATATAGACCAGATAGTCCAGGCCGACCTACTGAGGGCAGGGAACTGAGGAGCGGAGAGGGGCCAGGCCCCCCGAGGGGCTTCCTGCAGTAGCTACTCTACAAAGCCATGGTGGTTCCAGATATTAGTCCAGTTAGAAATCCAGACACTTAGAAATTCTAGAGGTGTTTTGAAATGCACATAGGTTGGACTCTCATTTTTTCCCAGGGTCCCTGAGTGGGAGGGACTTGCCAGGCTACACAACCAGGACAAGAAGCTGCTCCGACGCCCAGTTCAGAGGGCTGCCTCCCTGAGGAAGTGATGTCTGCTCTTCCATTGACCCTGCCTGCACCTGCAGCACCAGCTGCACACTTCCCAAAGCCCCTTGGGGACCTTGGGAGCTCAGATCACCATGGCATTGAAGCGCATGGGCCCGACAGACTCTGGAGCCAGACAGACCTGGCTCTATGACCCTGCTCTACTAGCTGTGTGACCTTGGGCAAGAATCTTTGCCTCTCTGAGCCTTAATTTACTTGACCACAAAATGGGAGAATACAAGAAGTCAGCTCATGCATGGCATTATTGGGAAGTTTAAATGAATTCATATGCACAGTTGATGACATTGCACGTTCACCTAATGGTTGAATCAATAATACCTATTGTTAGCATTTATGATAATAATTTTAACTATCATTGAGCCTTTGTCCTTGGTCGTGGAGGTACTAGATGAGGACTCTGAGGACCTGTGTTAGAGTCTTTGCTCGGGCACTGTCTCACTAGCTATGTGGCCTCAGTCTCCCCATCTTTAAAGTGGGGGTAAGTCCTTCTGCTCTGCCTGCCAATATAGTTATGAGACTCCAGAGATGTGAATGGCTTTTGAAAGCTGAAGAGTGTCAAACTCACAATCTGTTCTGCTGGGCACAGAGAATGAGTGACCCATCTGACTCCAGGATGCTCTGGCAGTGTGGTCAGTAGGCACAGATGGTCCCAGCTGTCAGCTCTTTCAGGGTCTGCCTGAGCTTCAGAGACCCACCTTGCCTGAGGTCATGCCTTCCCTGGGGCAGCCCACAGCTGGGGATGGAGCAAGGCGCGGGATAAAGACTCAGCCATTTGGGTCCACCATGGGACATTCTGATGGGCACCAGCTGAGGCTTCGCCAGGCCTGCCTTAAGGTTCAGCTTGTCCCTCCGCCCATCCTCCTTCCCCCTGCTTCCATTCATGTGTGTTCATCCCCCATACACATCTTGCACCCCAGATGTCACCTCAGTGTCTGCTTTGGGGGAACCCAATCTGCAAAACTATATAATAAAAAGGCTGCCTCTTGCTGACACAGCTTTGCTTACCACACATGGAAGGCACCCCCAGGCCTAAAGACCCCGCCCCTAAAATGGGCCCTGTAACACCTGGCTCAGAATCCTACAAACCTGGAAATCCAGTTTGCCAGTGGGTAGTCAGTGTAGACGGAGGCTTTCCAGGTAGGTTTGTTAGAGTTGCAGGGAAAAGAAAGGCAGAGTGGAGGGCGGGGAGAGCTGCTTCTTTCTAGAAGCCCCTATAGAAGGACCCTCAGCAGTGAGTGTTTTCTTGCATAGCGATGACCTGATACTCAGTCTTACCAAGACCACTGGTCAAACCACTGACCTCCGTGGGTGGAAAGAGAGTTTCCCAATTCACCGTGAAATGAGGGAAGTTGGGAATTAATTATACTCCTCATAATTTTTTGCTGTTAAGAGAACTGCATGCTGCTGGTTATAGATTGCAGGGGTTTTTGTTTTGTGTTGCGTTTAAGGTCCTCACTTGGCAAAAGAACAAAGAGAAGGAGCTCTATATCTTTGAAATCCAGGTCTGGGATGCACTGAAGGGTTCCGAGTCACCTGGACGAGGCTCCTCACTGTGCTGAGGCAGAGAGCAGGGCTCCTTGGCTATGGACATTTCTGGGGCATGTCCACCTCCCTCATTGCAGAGGAGGGAAGGAGGCTTAGAGAGGGATAGTGACTTGCCTCAAGACACACAGCCAGTTAGGAGCAGAGTCAGGCTTCCAGAACTCCAGGATTCCATCACTGTCTCCCTAAGCGGCAATGGCTTTCAGGCTCCCTTCTGGGGGCCTCGCCCTGATCATAGCTTGGACTGTAGGCAGGGTGACCTCGGTGCCCTTCCAACTCCACGATGTCTGTGGTGAGACTCTGCGCTCTGCATACGGTGGTGGGCTGTGACGGTGAGCGGGCCTTAGGCACCTGCCCCTCTTTCCCCCTCACAGGTCCTCAACACCTGGAAGGGGTCATGAAGGCCAGGATGGGTCAACAGCACCCCTCAGTGAGCTGTGGGCCTTCCCACCATCACTCCTGAGCTAACTGCCACCCGCTCACCTGCCAGGTACCTGCCCGTGTGTGCCCAGCTCTGGGCCGCCATTAACGACCTGTTGCAGCAGTTTTACGAAGCATGGCTCGGAGCAATTTTACGCCTCATTTGATTTACGTTCTGGGATTCCTTCCTCTTTCAGAGGTTCCCTCCCTCCGGAAAGACAGCATGTGTCACCCATCCTAGCTCCCTGCGCTCCCGCAGAGCAGACAGACCCCGGGTCCTGAGCAAACAGCACCGTGACCTCCCTCCCAGGCTTTCTCTCCAGGTGACATCCCTGTGCCAGGACATCTGTGACTGAGGCTGGCTCAGTAATGACCGAGAGAATCCCAGAGTAGGGAATGACCTCAGGGATGGGTGACCAACCCCCAGTCTACAGGCGAGGAAACCGAGGGTTGGAGAGAGGCCTTGGGACCCTTCTGAAAGTCACAGAGCCAGTCCATGGCAGGCACCTGCCTCCAGGGTCTGCCTGTGAGTTGAGGCCAGCCATAAGCCAACTTTCCAGGCAGCAGACCCACTAGACCAGACTCTCCACAGGGCAGTGATCTTGCTGAGGCACAGGAACAGCCAAGCTAAAGGACCACTCGTCCACCTCCCTCATTGCAGAGGAGGGAAGGAGGCTTAGAGAGGGATAGTGACTTGCCTCAAGACACACAGCCAGTTAGGAGCAGAGTCAGGCTTCCAGAACTCCAGGATTCCATCACTTTTTCCCTAAGAGGCAAGATCATTTCCATGACTGGATCCCTCCTTCATTCATTTTTTTATGGCCTCCCAGGAGCCAGGCATGGTGTCAGGCAGGGAGGATGTGGCGATGACATGAGAGGCCCAGCGGCTGCCCTCACAGCCTACAGCTCTGCAGTGGAGGTCAATAAGCACTTGGGAGATGACATCACAGGGTGGTGAGGCTGTGAAGACAGCGCATCGGTTCTAGAAGTAGACCTTTTCCTCTCTACCTTTGCAGAACTCCCCTCACTACGACTCCTGGTTGAAGGCCAAGCCCAGCTCTCGCTACAGAAGTTGGTAAGGCCAGAAACTCACCACCCCAGCCTTCTTGAGGTATGTGACCAGGCTTCATCCAACTAGAAGTACCTGTTTAGACTCCGGAGCTGGTGACACGAGGAAAGAGAGGGCAAGGGTGTTCTCTGTGGCCACAGGGCTGGGGCAGTTATGGTGAGGTCAAGTGCCAGGGACAGAGGCAATGCAGATGGCATTGGTGGTGCAGACCACAGCATCCTGGGTTCAGCACCATCCTGGAGGTGACCAATCCTGGAGCTTGACACGTATGATGCCCCTGCTGTGTAGCTCTAGGACGACGATGCCGCAGCCCAGGTAGAGGACACGTGAGGCTCTCAGTATCTTTAAGAAGTATACTTTTTGATTTGGAAACTTCCAAACATGCACCAAAGTAGAATAGTACAAAGATGGCCACCCCCAGGTATCCACCACAGAGCAGCAACCATCATCACCATCCGCCATTACTGTTCATCTTCCCTCTATGCCTCTCTACACACTTTTTTTTTCTCAAATTAATTTTAATTGGTAGACTTCATTTTTCAGAGCAGTTTTACAAAAAATGGAGCAGACAAAACCAAAAGTTCCCATATACCATGTCTCCCACCCCTCACACAACTGTCCCTGTTGTTAACGTCTTGCATTGCTAGGGAACATGCGTTACAGGCAGTGAACCAATAGCAATACATTTATTATTATTATTCATTATTGTCAACAAAAGTCCATGCTTTATTCGTATTTCCTTAGCTTTTACATAATCTCCCTTTGCTATTCCAGGATTCCATCCAGGATCCCATATTGCACTTAGTCTCTGCGTTACCATAGGCTTGTCTTGGGTGTGACAGTTTCACAGACTTCCCTTGTTTTTAATGACCTTGACAGTTTTGAGGTGTACTGCTCAGGTGTAGTGTGGGATGCCCTCTACTGGACTTCATTTTTCCTCAAGATTAGACTGGGGTGGTGAGGTTTTGGAAGGAAGATCACAGAGGTAAAGTGCTATTTTCATCACATCATAGTCGAAGTACATACTATCAATCATGATTAATTGCTGCTGATGTTGACCTTGATCCCCTGGATGAAGTAGTGCAAGGTTTCTCCACTGTAAAGTTACTATTTTTTCGCCACTTTCCATACTATACTCTATGGAGGGACATCACTATGCATAGCCCACACCTAAAGAGTGGGGAGTTGTGCTCCCCTCCTTCAAGAGTGGAATACCTACAAATTTTATTTTATTTTTTTATTTTATTTTTTTATTTTTGAGACAGAGTTTCGCTTTTGTTACCCAGGCTGGAGTGCAGTGGCACAATCCCAGCTCACTGCAACCTCCGCCTCCTGGCTTCAAGCAATTCTCCTGCCTCAGCCTCCCGAGTAGCTGAGACTACAGGCATGTGCCACCATGCCCAGCTAATTTTTGTATTTTTAGTAGAGACGGGGTTTCACCATGTTGACCAGGATGGTCTCGATCTCTTGACCTCATGATCCACCCGCCTCGGCCTCCCAAAGTGCTGGGATTATAGGTGTGAGCCACCGTGCCTGGCCTATATTTTATTTTGTTTTATTTTGACATGAGTTCTCACTCCATCCCAGGTGGGAGTGCAGTGGCGCGATCTCAGCTCACTGCAACCTCTGCCTCCCAGGCTTAAGCGATTCTCTTGCCTCAGCCTCTCAAGTAGCTGGGACTACAGGGACAAGACACCATGCCCAGCTGATTTTTACATCTTTTGTAGAGATGGGTTTCACCGTGTTGCACAGACTGGTTTTGAACTCCTGGGCTCAAGCGATCCACTCGCCTCGGTCTCCCAAAGTGCTGGGATTACAGGTGTGAGCCACCAAACCTGGTCATAATTTATTTTAAAGCAACTTCTAGATATCCTATCATTTCATTCATGGATACTTCAGTATATATCTGTAGCAGATACAGACTTAAAACACACACACACAACTGTATTAGTATTATCACCCGACACCATTACCAATAATTCTTTAATAGCATTTACTATCCAGAACATGTTCGGTTTCCCATATTGTCTCGAAAATGTATTTCTACGGTTGGTTTGTTCATGTCAGGATTCAAACTGAATCAAATTGAAAAGACGTCTTTTCATTTTGATTAGAGTCATTTCTCCTGGAGAACTTCAAACATTCCGGTCTTGGCTGATTGCTGTATTATGGTTTTATTTAATATATCGTCTGTCCTCTGTATTTCCTGGAAACTGGTAGTTATGCCAGAAGCATGATCAAATTCAGGTTCATTGTTTTGGTAAGAATCCATCATAGTGATGCATTCAGTGTCAGATGTTCCTCTTTTCATGTTGCTGGGATTGATCAGGGGTTGAAACTTATCAGCATTTCTCCTCGTGGATTTAGCAGCTGCTGCTAATTGATGCCTAGACTCATGACCTTTTAATAAATTCCTTTTCTTCTTAAATAAGGAAGTCGGCCAGATGCAGTGGCTCATGCCTGTAATCCCAGCACTTTTGGAGGCTGAGGCAGGCAGATCACTTGAGGTCAGGAGTTCGAGACAAGCCTGGCCGACATGGTGAAATCCTGTGTCTACTAATAATACAAAAATTAGCCAGGCATGGTGGCGTGTGCGCCTGTAATCCCAGCTACTCAAGAGGCTGAGACAGGAGAGTTGCTGGAACCTGGGAGGTGGAGGTTGCACTGAGCCTAGGTTGTACCACTGCACTCCAGCCTGGGTGACAAAAGGAGTCTCCATTGGAAAAAAAGAAAGAAAGAGAGAGTGAGAGCATGAGAGAGAGAGAGAGAAAGAAGAAAGAAGAAAAGAAAGAGAAAGAAAGAGAGAGCGAGAGCATGAGAGAGAGAGGAAGAGAGAAAGAAGAAAGAAAAGAAAGAGAAAGGAGAGAAAGAGAAAGGAAGGAGGGAAGGAAGGAGGGAAGGAGGGAAGGAAGGAGGGAGGGAGGGAGGGAGGGAAGGAAGGAAGGAAGGAAGGAAGGAAGGAAGGAAGGAAGGAAAGGAAAGGAAGGGAAAGAAAGAGAGAGAAGTGTCTATTTCTTGTGACAAAACATTTGACAGATAAATCCTGGATGCCCAGTCTGGTGCTTTTCAAACTCCACCTGGCAGATGCCTGCCTAAATGCTTGTTCGTAAGACGGGTATAGCATGGGGATCTGGAGTGAGGACGATGGAGCCAGAACTGCCTGAGTTGAGGTCCCACCTCTACCACTGATTAAATGTATGCTCTGGACAACTTTCCTTGGTTTCCTCATCTGTAAAATGGAGATGCTGTTGATAATATCACTGCCTAGTTCATAAGGTTATAATCAGAATTAAAGTATTTAATATGTGCAAAGCCCTTAGAACACTGGACTAGCACACAATTAAGCATCAATAATTGTTAAATGATAGGACAATAACACTAATAATTTTTTTTTGAGATGGAGTCTTGCCCTGTCACCCAGGCTGGAGTGCAATGGACGATCTCGGCTCACTGCAACCTCCACCTCCTGGGTTGTAACGATTCTCCTGCCTCAGCCTCCTGAGTAGCTGGAATTACAGGCACCTGCCACCACACCCAGCTAATTTTTGTATTTTAGTAGAGAAAATTTTATATTGGTTTCATAAATTTTGTGTTTTTAGGAGAGACGGGGTTTCACCCTGTTGGCCAGGCTGGTCTCGAACTCCTGGCCATACGATCTACCTGCCTCGGCCTCCCAAAGTGCTAGGATTACAGGCATGAGCCACCACACCTGGCTGATGAATAATTTTTAATTTTATTTTATTTCCTAGTTCTCCTCTGACTCCACATCTTCTCCTTGGGTAATTCCACCCATCCCTGTGACATTGGCTATCATCTTCCCTGATACCTCAATGCCAAGAACTGACTTGACTCAAAGACACACTGTCAATAGAACAGATTTATTATGAGGGGTGGGGATGATCTAGTGAACTTTTGATCGAGGCCCTGCCTAGTCATACAATTTGCATATATGCCCTAGGGAGAGGGACATGTGAAGAAAAACTCAGGCCGTGGCCCAAGGCTCTGGGTGGTGGAAACTACATCACCAGGACAAGAAGATAGATTTTTCTCTGCTACACTTGGGGAGTGGCCCTGGGGGGAAAAGAGCTCACTCTTAAAGGGGTCAGTAGCCATAGTGACCCACCAGGACAAGGCTGAGAAGGTGGTCCAGTGTCTGGGTTATTGAGTAGCTATTTTCAAACACAAAGCTGAGGGTTTGGGGAATTTTCTTCTAACAGAGTTCTGCAGCAGTATCACTGCTCTTTGGGAGCTCACTACAAATCCCACTCTTAGGGCATGTGGAGAGAGACCTGTGGACAAAGGATGTGAGCTGTGCTGACAGGTCGGCATGTCAACGCTCTTGCTGGAGGCAGCTCTTTGACACCATGGCTCTACTCAGGGTGACCCTGAAGGACAACGGGTGAAGGGAAACCCTCCCAGGGGCAGCACTTTGAGCAGGGCACTTGGCTGTTTATCTTGCCTGGAAGAAAAGATGGCCAAAGGATTGGATTAGATCTATGTTGATGTATGAACAAAGGCTAATGGTTTGGTCAGGGACTTGGAGGAAATGCAGCTGGAAATTTGATGACAAGGAGGTCGGGGAAGGAGATAGAGCTCTCCAAATGGACTCAAAGGTGAAGATATTTGTATTCCAAGAGAATGCTTAGCAAAGAGAAATCTCAGCAGACCATGATCTTAATAATATGTCAATGGCTCATAAACCACATTCTGTTATGAATGCTATTATAGAGGCAGCTCTTTGGCACCAGGTGCTCTGCTCGAAGTGCTGCCCCTGGGAGGGTTTCCCGTCACCCTTTGCCCTTCGGGGTCATCCTGAGTGGAGCCACGGTGCCAAGAGCTGCCTTCATAACATTCTGTTGTGAATGTTGCTTATGGACAACATTGAAAACCTCAATTCATCCTGTTGTTCCTACAGCTCATATCCAGCATGGATTGAGGTTCTGTATGGGCCCAGAACCCAGTCCAGGTTCTGCATGCAACTTGAACTTCCATTTATCAAAAACAATCTGGCTACAATCACTGCTGAATACCCAACCTACCTATCAACAGCAGGGACCAACGTGGAGCCCCCAGCAGGGCACTACCCTCCAAAGGGACCAGCAAACACCTGGTGGCAGGTTGACTAGGTCGGGCCACTTCTGTTTTGGGAGCAGTAGCCCTTTGTATCACTGGACTAGGTATGTGTTATGGATATGAGTTTGCCTTCCCTGCCCACCATGCCCCTGCTCCCATCACCATCCATGGACAGGATATCTTATTTACTGTCATGGTATTCCACACAGCATTGCTTCTGACCAGGGAACTCATTTCACAGCTAATGAGGTGCATCCATGAGCTTGTGCTCATGTAAGTCACTGGTCTTACCATGTTCCCCATCATTCTAAAGCATCTACCGAATAGAACAGAGGAATGGGCATTTGAAGACTTAATTATGGGGCCAGGTTGGGGGAACTTTTTGCAGGACTTGGGTAATGCCTTTTGAGAGGCAGCATGTTCTCTGAATCTCAGTATATGGTACAGTTTCTTCTGTGGTCAAAACTCAGAGGGTGCAGACAGACCTCAAGAGGTAGAAACGGCAGTGGCTCCTTTCACTCCTACTCCTAATGACCCACATTTTTGCTTCCTGCCCCTGCAAACTTTGGTATCCTCTGGTTTGGAGGTCTTCGTTCCCATGGAATTCACAGGAGAAATACAAATGGGTAAGACACGTGCAAAAACGATCAAGTCACAAGTAATCAAATAAATGCAAGTTAAAACAATAAATAACACTTTACGGCTTACATTTATAATGCTAAATGATAATATCTAATGTTGATATATTGGTGAAGATAAACAGATTTTCTCCTATGCTCTTTCTAGAGAAAAATATATTCCAAAGATCTTAAAAGGTCTTCAAATGTGCATCTCTTTGATCAAGTGATTCTACCTTTGGGAATTGAGTTTAGTGGCTCCAGTCCGGCTTAAAGCCCAGTTTTGGGAACCAGACCAACCCGGTCTGCCTGTGACCATACAGCTGTGTTCATTGGGTAAGCTGGATCTCTTCCAGATAGAGTACACACCAAATATATGGCAGCTATTATCATCACTTTTGGCAAACAATTATAGGTGTTCCCAAAGAATTACCCTCGTGGATGTTCATCACAGTATTGTTTTCAATAGTAAAACCTTGGAAACCAGTTGGGCTCGGTGGCTCACACATGTAGTCACTGCAATTTGGGAAGCCAAGGAGGGCAGATCACTTGAGGCTAGGAGTTTGAGACCAGCCTGGCCAACATAGTGAAACCCCATCTCTACTAAAAATACAAAAATTAACCAGGCTACAACAAAAATTAGAAGCTGTAGTCCCAGCTACTTAGGTGGCTGAGGCATGAGAACTGCTTGAACCTAGGAGGCGAAGGTTGCAGTGAGCTGAAATCACACCACTGCACTCTAGACTGGGTAAGACTCTGTCTCAAAAAAAAAAAAAGCTACATAAATATTCATTAATTGAGAATCATCTAAAAAATTGCAATGCATCGGTTGAATAAAATACTATATATCAGCCAGGTGCAGTAGCTCATGCCTGTAGTCCCAGCACTTTGGGAGGCTGAAGAGGGTAGATCACCTGAGGTCAAGAGCTCGAGACCAGCCTGGCCAACATGGCAAAACCCAATCCCTACTAAAAATACAAAAAATTAGCCAGGCATGGTAGCAGGTGCCTGTAATTCCAGCTACTTGGGAGGTTGAAGCAGGAGAATTCCTTGAACGTGGGAGGTGGAGATTGCAGTGAGCTGAGATCGTGCCATTGCATACCAGCCTGGGTGACAGAGCAAGACTCTGTCTCAAAAACAAAACCAAAGAAACAAAAAAACTATGTATCGATTAAAAATTTTACAGGAGTATTCAATGAAATGGAAAGATATTAACAATACACTAGGTGAAAAAGCAAGTTTTAAAATATTATACACTATATAATGTCATTTTAGTGTTTTTTAAGTTATATATCATGCATAAAACTAATGCTTGAATGATGTAAAATATAGTGAACATAGTTATTATTCTGTTTGGGAGATAGGAAATTGGATGATTTTCATTTTCTCCTTTGGCTACGCCATATTCTCCACATTTATTTTGGAAATAACTATGTATTGCATTTGTAATGTTAAAATAAAACCTCCCCTCTCAAACCAATGTGGTTTTTAAAATTTCAGCATTTATTTTAGATTCCAGGGTATGTGTGCAGGATTGTTACGAGGATATATTGCATGGTGCTGAGATTTGAGGTATGACCAAACCCATTACCCAGCCTTCCCCTCCCTCCCCTTTCTCATAACCCCCAGTGTCTATTGCTCCCGTCTTTTTCTTTCTTTCTTTCTTTCTTTTTTTTTTTTTGAGATGGAGTCTCACTCTGTTGCCCAGGCTGGAGTGCAGTGACACAATTTCGGCTCATTGCAACCTCTGCCTTCCAGGTTCACGTGATTCTCCTGCCTCAGCCTCCCAAGTAACTGGGACTACAGGCTTGCGTCACCACATCTGGCTATTTTTTTTTTTTTGGTATTATTTTCTTTTTTCTTCTTCTTCTTTTTTTTTTTTAATTGTATTTCGGCCCTGGGGTACATGTGCACATCCTGCATCCTGCAGGATTGTTGCATAAGAACATACGTGCCATGGTGGTTTGCTGTCTCCATCTCCCCCACCCTACCCCATTGCCTACATCAGGCATTTCTCTTGGTGTTATCCCTCCCCCTCCTCCCCACCCCACCCCCGCTCTTCCCCCCTCTACCCCCCTACCCAGCCCTATGAGTGTCGTTCCCTTCCCTGTGCCCAAGTGTTCTCATTGTTCATCACCCACCTATTAGTGAAAACATGTGGTGTTTGGTTTTCTGTTCTTGTGTCAGTTTGCTGAGAATGATGGTTTCTAGGTTCATCCATGTCTCTACAAAGGACATGAACTCATCATTTGCATGGCTGCATAGTATTCCATGGTGTAGATGTGCCACTTTTTTTTGTCCAGTCTGTCATCGATGGGCATTTGGGTTGGTTCCAGGTCTTTGCTATCATAAACAGCTCTGCAATGAACATATGAGTGCATGTGTCTTTGTAATAGAATGATTTATAATCCTTTGGGTACATACCCAGTAATGGGATTGCTGGGTCCAGTGGAATTTCTATTTCTAGATCCTTGAAGAATCTCCACACTGTCTTCCACAATGGGTGAACTAATTTACACTCCCACCAACAGTGTAAAAGTGTTCCTATTTCTCCACATCCTCTCCAGCATCTGTTGTCTCCAGATTTTTTAATGATCGCCATTCTAACTGGTGTGAGATAGTATCTCAATGTGGTTTTGATTTGCATTTCTCTAATGACCAGTGATGATGAGCATTTTTTCATATGTTTGCTGGCCGCATATTTGTGTTCTTTTGAGAAGTGTTGGTTCATATCCTTTGCCCACTTTTGAATGGATTTGTTTGTTTTTTTCCTGTAAATCTGCTTTAGTTCTTTGTAGATTCTGGATATTAGCCCTTTGTCTGAATGGGTAGATTGCAAAAATTTTTTCCCATTCTGTTGGTTGCCGGTTTACTCTAATGATTGTTTCTTTTGCTGTGCAGAAGCTCTTAAGTATATTAGGTTCCATTTGTCTATTTTGGCTTTTGTTGCCATTGCTTTTGGTGTTTTAGTCATGAAGTCCTTGCCTGTGCCTATGTCCTGAATGGTTTTGCCTAGATTTTCTTCTAGGGTTTTTATGGTGTTAATTCTTATGTTTAAATCTTTAATTATCTGGAGTTAATTTTTGCATAAGGTGTAAGGAAGGGGTCCAGTTTCAGCTTCCTGCATGTGGCTAGCCAGTTTTCCCAACACCATTTATTAAACAGGGAATCCTTTCCCTATTGCTTGTTTTTGTCAGGTTTGTCAAAGATCAGATGGTTGTAGATGTGTGGCGTTGCTTCCGAGGCCTCTGTTCTGTTCCATTGGTCTATATTGCTGTTTTGGTACCAGTACCATGCTGTTTTGATTACTGTAGCCTTATAGTATAATTTGAAGTCAGGTAGCATGATGCTGCCAGCTTTGTTCTTTTTGCTTAGGATTGTCTTGGCTATGCGGACTCTCTTTTGGTTCCATATGAAGTTTAAAGCGGTTTTTTCCAGTTCTGTGAAGGTCAATAGTAGCTTGATGGGGATAGCATTGAATCTATAAATTACTTTGGGCAGTATGGCCATTTTCACAATATTGATTCTTCCTAACCATGAGCATGGAATGTTTTTCCATCTGTTTGTGTCCTCTCTTATTTCCTTGCTCAGTGGTTTGTAGTTCTCCTTGAAGAGATCTTTTACCTCCTTTGCTAGTTGTATTCCTAGGTATTTTATTCTCTTTGTAGCAATTGTAAATGGGAGTTTGCTCATGATTTTGCTCTCTGTCTGTTATTGGTGTATAGGAATGCTTGTGATTTCTGCACATTGATTTTGTATCCTGAGACTTTGCCAAAGTTGCTTATCAGCTTAAGGAAGTTTTAGGCTGAGATGATGGGGTCTTCTAAATATATGATCATGTTGTCTGCAAATAGGGACAATTTGACTTCTTTTCCTAAATGAATGCCTTTTATGTCTTTTTCTTGCCTAATTGCATTGGCTAGAACTTCCAATACTATATTGAATAGGAGTGGTGAGAGAGGGCATCCTTGTCTAGTACCAGTTTTTAAAGGGAATGTTTCTAATTTCTGCCCATTCAATATGATATTGGCTGTGGGTTTGTCATAAATGGCTTTTATTGTTTTGAGATACGTTCCATCAATACCTAGTTTATTGAGAGTTTTTAGCATAAAGGGCTGTTGGATTTTGTCAAAGGCCTTCTCTGCATCTATTGAGATAATCATGTGGTTTTTGTCTTTGGTTCCATTTATGTGGTGAATTATGATTACAGATTTGCATATGTTGAACCAGTCTTGCATCCCCGGGATGAAGCCTACTTGATTATGGTGGACAAGCTTTTTGATGTGCTGTTGGATTCGGTTTGCCAGTATTTTACTGAAGATTTTTACATCAATGTTCATCCTGGATATTGGCCTGTAGTTTTCTTTTTTAGTTGTGTCTCTGCCAGATTTTGGTATCAGGATGATGCTGGTCTCTTAGAAAGAGTTAGGGAGGATTCCCTCTTTTTGTATTGTTTGGAATAGTCTCAACAGGAATGGTACCAGCTCCTCTTTGTATGTCTGATAGAATTCAGCTGTGAACCTGTCTGGACCTGGACTTTTTTTGGTCGGTAGGCTATTAATTGCTGCCTCAACTTCAGACCTTGTTATTGGTCTATTCAGGGTTTCAACTTCTTCCTGGTTTAGGCTTGGGAGCGTGCAAGTGTCCAGGAATTTATTCATTTCTTCCATATTTACTGGTTTATGTGCATAGAGTTGTTTATAGTAATCTCTGATGGTAGTTTGCATGTCCAAGGAATTGGTGGTGAGCTCCCCTTTATTGCTTTTTATTGCATCTATTCGATTCTTCTCTCTTTTCTTTTTTGTTAGTCTACCTAGCAGTCTGTCTATTTTGTTGATCTTTTCAAAAAACCAGCTCCTGGATTTATTGATTTTTTGAAGGGTGTTTTGTGTCTCTACCTCCTTCAGTTCTGCTCTGATCTGAGTTATTTCTTGTCTTCTGCTTGCTTTTGTGGTTTTTTTTTTTTTTTATCTTGCTCCTCTAGCTCTCTTAATTTTGATGATAGGGTGTCGATTTTAGATCTTTCCTTGTTTCTCATGTGTGCATTTATTGCTATAAATTTCCCTCTAGACACTGCTTTAAATGTGTCCCATAGGATCTGGTACATTGTGTCTTCATTCTTGTTGGTTTCGAAGAACATTTTTATTTCTGCCTTCATTTCATTGTTTAACCATTCATCATTCAGGAGCAAGTTGTTCAGTTTCCATGTGATCATGCGGTTTTGAGTGCTTTTCTTAATCCTGAGTTCTAGTTTGATTACGCTGTGGTCTGAGAGAGTGTTTGTTATGATTTCTGTTCTTTTGCATTTGCTTGGAGTGATTTACTTCTAATTATGTGGTCAACTTTGGAAGAAGTGCAATGTGGTGCTGAGAAGAATGTGTATTCTGTGGATCTGGGATAGAGTGTCCTGTAAATGTCTATTAGGTCCGCTTGGTCCAAATCTGCGTTCAAGTCCTGGATATCCTTGTTGACTGTCTGTCTCATTGATCTGTCCAATATTGTCAGTGGAGTGTTAAAGTCTCCCACTATTACTGTGTGGGAGTCTAAGTCTCTTTGTAGGTCTTTAAGAACTTGCTTTATGTATCTGGGCGCTCTTGTATTGGGTGTATAAATATTTAGGATAGTTAGCTCTTCTTGTTGCATTGATCCTTTTACCATTATGTAATGCCCTTCTTTGTCTCTTTTGATCTTTGTTGGTTTAAAGTCCATTTTATCAGAGACTAGGATTGCTACCCCTGCTTTTTTTTGCTCTCCATTTGCTTGATAAATCTTCTTCCATCCCTTTATTTTGAGTCTATGTGTGTCTTTGTATGTGAGATGGGTTTCCTAAATACAGCACACGGATGGGTTTTGACTTTTGATCCAGTTTGCCAGTCTGCGTCTTTTGATTGGGGCATTTAGGCCGTTTACATTCAATGTTACTATTGTTATGTGTGAATTTGATCCTGCCATTTTGTTACTGCCTGGTTTTCTTTCCCATTAGTTGACTCATTTTCTTCATTGCATTTTTGGTCTTAGCCCACTGGTTTGCTTTTGCAGTGATGGGTACTTGTTCCTTTCTGTGCTTAGTGTTTCTTTCAGGAGCTCTTGCAGGGCAGGTCTGGTGATGAGAAAATCTCTCAGTAATTACTTGTCCATAAAGGATTTTATTTCTCCTTCACTTACGAAGCTTAGTTTGGCTGGATATCAGATTCTGGGTTGAAAGTTCTTTTCTTTAAGGATGTTGAATATTGGCCCCCACTCTCTTCCGGCTTGTAGGGTTTCTGCCGAGAGATCCTCTGTGAGTCTGATGGTCTTTCCTTTGTTGGTGACTCAACCTTTCTCTCTGGCTGCCCTTAGGATTTTTTCCTTCATTTCAACCCTGGTGAATCTGACAACTATGTGCCTTGGGGTTGCTCTTCTTGAGGAATATCTTTGTGGTGTTCTCTGTATTTCCTGGATTTGAATGTTGGCCTGCCTTG